>JAHHZJ010000646.1:0-35115 GCA_021437245.1 Aegilops speltoides | reverse complement strand
ATTTTCAACTTTACTCCAAATTCTTGAACTTTTCAAATGTTTCAGACTTATGTTTCATTAAGTAGATATACCCATATCTCGCTTAAATCATCCGTGAAGGTGAGAAAATAACGATATCCGCCACGAGCCTCAACATTCATCGACCACATACATCTCAGATGTATGATTTCCAACAAATCGTGCTGCTCTCCATAGTAACCGAGAACGGGTTCTAGTCATCTCGCCCATGAGGCACGGTTCGCAAGTGCCAAGTGATTCATAATCAAGTGACTCAAAAGTCCATCAAGATGGAGTTTCTTCATGCGCTTTAATCGATATGACCTAAACGGCAAGTACACAAATAAGTTGCACTATCATTATCAACTCGATCTTTTGGTTTCAACATTATGAATATGTGTATCACTACTATCGAGATTCATCAAAATAGACCACTCTTCAAGGGTGCATGACCATAAAAGATATTACTCATATAAATAGAAAAACCATTATTCTCTCGATTTAAATGAATAACCGCTCGCATCAAACAAGATCCAGATATAATGTTCATGCTCAACGCAGCACCAAATAACAATTATTTAGGTCTAAAACTAATCTCAAGGTAGATGTAGAGGTAGCGTCGATCACATGATCACATCGACTTTGGAACCATTTCCCACGCCAAGATCGTCACCTCGCCCTTTGCTGTTTGCTTAATCCGTAGTCCCCTGCTTTTGAGTTGCAAATATTAGCAATGTAACCAAGATCAAATACCTGTGCTATCATGAGCTCTAGTAAGGTACACATCAATAACATGTATATCACATATACCTTTGTTCATCTTGCCATCCTTCTTATCCGCCAAATACTTGGGGCAGTTCCGCTCCAAAGGACTACCGCTGCATAAAGAGAAGCACTCGGCCAGTGCTTAGGTCCGCATTTCTGGGTTTTTCTCCCGAGCAAAGAACTTGCTTGCTGCTCTTCTTGAAGTTCCCTTCTTCTTCCCTTTGCCTTTCTTCTTGAAACTAGTGGTCTTATCGCCATCAACACTTGATGCTCCTTCTGATTTCTACCTCCGCAGCCTTTAGCATTTGTAAGAGCCTCGTATAGTCTTTACTAACCCTTGCATATTATAGTTCATCACGGCCTTTGTAGCTTGGTGGCAAGTGATTGAAGAATTTCAATGACACAATCATCCGGAAGATTAACTCCCGCTTGAGTCAAGTGATTGTAATACCCGCATATTTTGAGTATGTGCTCACCGACGTAACTATTCTCTCCATCTTGCAGCTATAGAACTTATTGAGACTTCATATCTCTCAATCCGCATTCTGTTGAATATCAACTTCAACTCCCGAACATCTCATATGCTCCATGACGCTCAAAACGCCGCTGAAGTCCCGGTTCTAAGTCAGAAGCATGGCACATCGAACTATAGAGTAGTCATCGCTTTTGCTCGCCAGACGCTCATAACATCCGGTGTTGCTTATGCAAGAGTCTGCACCTAGCGGTGCATCCAGATGTAACTCTTCAGGCAAAGAATGAGGATAATCCTCAAAGTTACGGACCCAATCCGTAGTTGCTACCATCATCTTTCAACTTTGCTTTTCAAGGAATGCATTAAAATTCAACTAACAACAAAGACGAGCCATCTATCTACAATCAAACATAAACAAGCAAGATACTATCAGTACTAAGTTCATGATAAATTTAAGTTCAATTAATCATATTACTTAAGAACTCCCACTTAGACAGACATCTCTAGTCATCTAAGTGATCACGTGATCCAAATCAACTAAACCATAACCGATCATCACGCGAAATGGAGTAGTTTTCAATGGTGAACATCTTATGTTGATCATATCTACTATATGATTCACGCCGACCTTTCGGTCTCCGTGTTCCGAGGCCATATCTCGCATATGCTAGGCTCGCCAAGTATAACCCAAGTATTCTCAAGGTGCAAACTGGCTTGCACCTGTGTAGATGGACGAGAGCTTATCACACCCGATCATCACGTGGTGTCCGGGCACGATTTAACTTTGGCAACCTGCATACCGTGGAGAACACTACTTGATAATTTTAGTGAGAGATCATCTTATAATGCTACCACAATCAAAGCAAGATAAGATGCATAAAAGATAAACATCACATGCAAATCAATATAAGTGATATGATATGGTCATCATCATCTTGTGCTTCGTGATTCCATCTCTCGCAAAGACCATCATGATCACCATCGCCACCGCGCCGACACCTTGATCTCCATCGTGAGCATCGTTGTCGCACGCCACCTATTGCTTCTACGACTATCGCTACCGCTTAGTGATAAAGTAAAGCAATTATGTATGCTTGATTTCATACAATAAAGCTTTACAACCATATGGCTCTCGCCACTGCCGATAACTTCGTTACAAAACATGATCATCTCATACAATAAAATATAGCATCACGCCTTGACCATATCACATCATTAACATGCCCCGCAAAACAAGTTAGACGCCCTCTACTTTGTTGTTGCAAATTTTACGCGGGCTGCTACGGGCTTAAGCAAGAACCAATCTCACCCACGATCAAAACCACAACGATATTTCACAAATAGACCCGCTTTAACCTTCAAGGACCGGCGAGCCACACTTTGCTCAACTAAAGTGAGAGAGACAGACACCCGCCAATACCTTTAAGCAACGAGTGCTCAGAAGCGGTGAAACCAGTCTCGCAGTAAGCGACGCTAATGTCGGTCCGCCGCTTCATCTCACAATACCGCTGAACCAAAGTATGACATGCGGTAGGTAGTATGACTTGTATCGCCCACAACTCACTTAGTGTTCTACTCGCAAAACATCAAACCATAAAACCTAGGCTCTGATGCCATCGCTGGGGAACGAGTAATTTCAAAAATTCCTACGCACACGCTAAGATCATGGTGATGCATAGCAACGAGAGGGAGAGTATTGTCACGCACTCAGCAGACCGGGCGAAGCGATCACAACGTAGAGGAAGTAGTCGACGATCTCCTCGCGATCCGACCGATCCCTACGCGCCATTCCGCCGCCTCGAGTTCTTGACACACGACAGCTCGATGACGCCTCGGCTCCAATCCAAGAGAGCTCGGGGAGAGAGTTTCACAAGACGACGGCGTGCAGGACGATCTTGATGTACTATCAAGCAGGGCTTCGCCTAAGCTTCATGACGATATGACCGAGGTGGAATATGGTGGAGGGGGCACCGCACACGGCCAAGGAACGATCCGTAGATCAACTTGTGTGTCCATGGGTGGCCCCGCCCTCAGATATATAGGGAGGGAGGGAGGAGGAGGCCGCCCCTAGGAGTATGCGCCATGGGGAGTCCTACTCCCACCGGAGTAGGATTCTCCCTTCCTAGTCCAACTAGGAGTCCTTCCATGTATTAGGAGTAGGAGACAAGGAAGGGAAGAGAGAAGGAATGAATGAGGGTGCCCGCCTCAGATATCAAACTTGGTGTTCTAGGGTGCCCTCGCCTCAGATATAAAGGAGCAAGGGTGCGGCGGCCCTAGGAGGAGGTTGCCCGAGGAGTCCTATTCCTCCCGAGTAGGACTCTTCCTAGTTGGAGTAGGATTGGAGGAAGGGAAGGGGCGCCTCTCCTTGTCCTATTCGGACCAGGGGGGCGCGCTGCCTGCCCCGGCCGCCCTTCCTCTTCTCTCTCTGGCCCACTAAGGCCTAATAGCCCTGGAGGGTTCCAGAATTTCCTGTTCCAGAAATCCGATTTCACCCTAACCATTCCAAACTCCAAATATAGGCTTCCAATATATCAATCTTTATGTCTCGACCATTTCGAGACTCGCCATGTCCGTGATCACATCCGGACCAACTTCTTCGTACATCAAAATACACAAACTCATAATATAACCGCCATCGAAACCTTAAGCGCATGGACTCTACGGTTCGAGAACACGTAGACATGACCGAGACACGCCTCCGTCAATAACCAATAGCGGACCTGGATGCCCATATTGGTTCCTACATATTCTACGAAGATCTTTATCGGTCGACCAGCATAACAACATACGCTGTTCCCTTTGTCATCGGTATGTTACTTGCCCGAGATTCGATCGTCAGATCCAATACCTAGTTCAATCTGCTATCGCAAGTTTCTTTACTCGTCTCCAATACATCATCTCACAGCTAACTCATTAGTTGTAATGCTTGCAAGGCTTCAAGTGATGTGTACACCGAGAGGGCCCAGAGATACCTCTCCCACAATCGGAGTGACAAAACCTAATCTCAAATACGCCAACCCAACATCCGCCTTTGGAGACACTCAGAGTACTCCTTTATAATCACCCAGCATGTGACGCTTGGTAGCACTCAAAGTGTTCCTCCAAAGAACGGAGTTGCATAATCTCATAGTTACAGTGAACATGTATATGTCATGGATAAAAGCAAGAGTAACATACTAAACGGTCGTGGTGCTAAGCTAATGGAATGGGTCATGTCAATCGATCATTCTACTAATGATGTGACCTTGTTAATCAAATAACAACTTTTGTTCATGGTTAGGAAACATAACCATCTTTGATTAACAAGCTAGTCTAGTAGAGGCATACTAGTGACATATTGTTTGTCTATGCATTCACACATGTATCATGTTTCCTGTTAATACAATTCTAGCATGAATGATAAACATTTATCATGAAATAAGGAAATAAATAATAACTTTATTATTGCCTCTAGGGCATATTTCCTTCACTATATGTCATCCACATATAATATTAGAAATGCTACAGAGCTTCCAATGGCGATCAACCGCTTGTTCTAATGCTTCCGCTGGCTTCACGAGGGCACGTGGACACACTCTTCCTCTCGCTGCTATGCATCACCATGATCTTATGCATGCGTAGAGGAATTTTTTGAAATTACTACGCCCCCAACAAAGGCCATCCGAGCCGTGTTTTATGCGAGATGTTATATGCACGAGTAGAACACAAGTGAGTTGTGGGCGATATAAGTCATATCGCTACCAAAGATGTCATACTTTTGGTTCGGGCGGTATTGTTGGATGAAGCGCCCGGACGGACATTATGCGGTGACGCTTACGCGAGATCTGTTCTACCGACGTGCTTTTGCACATGTGTGGTTAGCGGGTCGCTTTCTCCAACTTTAGTTTAACCGAAAGTGCTACGCCCGTCCTTGCGTAATGTTAAAACAAGATTAACTTGACGAACTATCGCCGTGGTCTTGATGCGAGGTAAGAACGGTTGTTTCCGCCCATAGCAGCCACGTAAAATTTGCAACAACAAAGTAGAGGACGCCTAACTTGTTTTCGCAGGCATGTTGTGATGTGATATGGTCAAGACGTGATGCTATGTTTTATTGTATGAGATGATCTTGTTTTGTAACCGAAGTTATCGGCAATCGGCAGGAGCCATATGTTGTCGCTTATTGTATGAAATGCAGCGCCACTGTAATTGCTTTTACTTTATCACTAAGCGGTAGCGATAGCTGTAGAAGCAATAGTTGGCGAGACGACAACGATTCTACGATGGAGATCAAGGTGTCGCGCCGGTGACGATGGTGATCATGATGGTGCTTCGGAGATGGAGATCACAAGCACAAGATGATGATGGCCATATCATATCACTTATATTGATTGCATGTGATGCTTATCTTTTATGCATCTTATCTTGCTTTGATTGACGGTAGCATTATAAGATGATCTCTCACTAAAAATTTCAAGACAAAAGTGTTCTCCCTGAGTATGCACCGTTGCCAAAGTTCGTCGTGCCTGCACACCACATGATGATCGGGTGATAAGCTCTACGCTCATCTACAACGGTGCAAGCCATTTTGCACACGCAGTATACTCAAAGTTAAACTTGATGAGCCTAGCATATGCAGATATGGCCTTTAACACCGAGACCGAAAGGTCGAGCGTGAATCATATAGTAGATATGATCAACATAATGATGTTTACCATTGAAAGCTACCCATTTCACGTGATGATCGGTTATGGTTTAGTTGACTTGGATCATGTGATCACTTAGTGGATTAGAGGGATGTCTATCTAAGGGGAGTTCTTAAGTAATATGATTAATTAAACTTAAATTTATCATGAACTTAGTACCGATAGTATCTTTGCTTGTCTATGTTGATTGTAGATAGATGGCCCGTGGCTGTTGTTCCGCTGAATTTTAATGCGCCTTGAGAAAGCAAAGTTGAAAATGATGGTAGCAATTACACGGACTAGATCCGAATTTGAGGATTATCCTTATTGTCGCATCGTAAGAATTATGTCCCGAAGCACCGCTAGGTGCCATACCGCTGCAGGAGCAACACCAGATGTTATGAACGCTCGCAGAGCAAAGTTGATGACTACTTGATAGTTCAAGGTGCCATGCTTTACGGCTTAGAACCGGACTTCAACGACGCTTTTGAACGCCATGGAGCATATGAGATGTTCCAGAGTTGAAGTTAATATTTCAAGCAAATGCCCGGATTGAGAGATATGAAGTCTCCAATAAGTTCTATACCGCAAGATGGAGGAGAATAGTTCTCACAAGGAGCATATACTCAAAATGTCTGGGTATAATAATCACTTGATTCAACCGGGAGTTAATCTTTTCCTGATGATAGCGCTATCGATGAATTCTTCAATCATCGCCACCAAGCTACAAGAGCTTCGTGATGAACTATAACATGCAAGGGATGGATAAGACGATTCCCGAGCTCTTCGCAATGCTAAAGGTCAGGAGGTAGAAATCAAGAAGGAGATCAAGTGTTGATGGTCAATAAGACCACCAGCCAAGAAAAAGGGCAAAGGAAGAAAAAGGAATTTCAAGAAGAACAAAGCAAGTGTTGTCGCTCAGAGAAGAAACCCAAGTCCGACCTAAGCCCGAGACCGAGTGCTTTACCGCAAGCATCGTCACCGAAGCGGAACCGCCCCAAGTATTTGGCGGATAAGAAGGATGGCAAGGTGAACAAAGGTATATGTGATATACATGTTATTGATGTGTACCTTACTAGAGCTCGCAGAGCACTGGTATTTGATATCGGGTTCATTGCTAATATTTGCAACTCAAACAGTGACTACGGATTGCTTAACTCCGCCAAGGATGAGGTGACGGCGCGCTGGGAAACGGTTCCAAAGTCGATGTGATCGCTGCCGCACGCTACCTCTACATCTACCTACGGGTTAATATTAGAGAGTAATTGCAAAGCCACCACATTTGTGGTTAGGTACTGCAAAATCAATTGTCAAAATCAAAATTACCACCAACTCGAGGCAAGTGAGTAACAAATCACATCGATTCACGATTAGCTCGCACAAACAACAACAAAATCGATCAGGACCCACTTGTCGGTCCAACATGGCATGTCTATGTGTACACTTTGTCGACGCGGAACGTGGGTCCCGCATGTCATCCACTCCACCTCCTTTTCCCTCTCTTCTTCTTCCCCATCCTTTCTCCTTCCCCGCCCCTCCTCAAAAGGGCCATGGAGCTCCGAAACGGAGGGATATGGTGGTGCATCTCGTAAGCGACCATGGCCGTGGTGCTCTGTCGGGCACGCGCACTCTGCCTAGCCTTTCTCGCTGGGGACACGGGCACCAACCCGCCTTCTTCACCGGGCAAGCACGCTGATGGAGGCACCGAGGAAAGGGAGGAGCTGACTGAGGGTCTGACGGCGGATCCCGACGGTCAGAACCGATCTCGATCATGCATCGGAACCACTCGGATCTCGACGGCGGATCCCCAGGTCAGAATCAGACATTGGGCCGCACATGGCAGGATCGCCCGCAGCCTGGCCCAGTAACGCAGGCCCGCATGGCTACCTCGACGGAGGGACAATCACCGAGTCGAGCGGCATGAGAAGTGCCACTGGCTCTGGGCACGGATCACTGCCAGAAGCCACGCATGATGGCTACCGGAGAGGCGCACCACCGGAGTCTCAAGTGGCTGTTTCACTGCCGACCAGATTCCTACCTCACGGAACCAGAGTCGGGGTTGCCAGTAGGCGGCAGAGTCAACGGAGAGAGAGAGGAGGGAAGATAGTCAGAAGAGGCATGGGCTGCCATGGGGACCCTTGGCCACATCAACAGATTGTCCATGTAGATATGCCAAGTGGACCCGGCAGTGGGCCAACCCCAGAAGTTTTCCTATTAGTTGCGCTTGCTATACTGCTTAGTGCAACTGCTACTCACTTGCCTCGAGTTGGTGGTTTTTGTGATTTTTGGCAAAAGCAAGAGTTTTGGCAAAGACTTAGCCAAGAAATGTGGTGGCTTTCAGAATTTACTCAATATTAGACCTAAATAATTGTTATTTGGTGCCGCTGAGCATGAACATTATATCCGGATCTTGTTTGATGAGACGTTATTCATTTAAATTAGAGAATAATGGTTGTTCTATTTATATGAGTAATATCTTTATGGTCATGCATCCTTGAAGTGGTCTAATTTTGATGAATCTTTATAGTAGTGATACACACATTCATAATGTTGAATCCAAAAGATGCAGAGTTGATAATGATAGTGCAACTTATTTGTGGCACCGCCGCTTAGGTCATATCGGTGTAAAGCGCGTGGAAGAAACTCCATACCGATGGACTTTTGGAACCACTTGATTATGAATCACTTGGTACTTATGTAACCGCGCCTCATGGGCAAGATGACTAAAACGCCGCCCCCATATGGAGAGAGCAACAAATTTGTTGGAAATCATACATACGTATGTATGTGGTCCGATGAATGTTGAGGCTTGTATGATATCATTATTTCCTCACCTTCACAGATGATTTAAGCAGATATGGGTATATCTACTTAATGAAACATAAGTCCAAACGCTTGAGAAGTTCAAAGAATTTCAGAGTGAAGTTGAAAATCATCATAACAAGAAAATAAAGTTTCTACGATCTCATCGTGGAGGAGAATATTTGAGTTACGAATTTGGTCTACATTTGAAACAATGCGAATAGTTTTGCAACTCACGCCACCCTAACACCACAACAGTAATGGTGTGTCCAACATCGTAATCATATTTTACTATATATGGTGCGATCTATGATGTCTCTTACCGATTTACCGCTATCGCTTTTGGGGTTATGCTTTAGAGACTACCGTGCATTCACGTTAAATAGGGCACCATCAAAATCCGCTGAGACGACGCCTTATGAACTCGGGTTTGGCAAGAAACCAAAGTCGCGCTTAAAGTCCGGGCCGCGATGCTTATGTGAAAAAGCTTCAACCTCGATAAGCTCGAACCCAAATCGAGAAATGTGTCTTCATAGGATACCCAAAGGAGATGCATGGGTACACCTTCTATCATAGATCCAAGGCAAGACATTCGCTGTTAAGAATGGATCCTTTCTAGAGAAGGAGTTTCTCGAAAGAAGTGAGTGGAGGAAAGTAGAACTTGATGAGGAAACTGCACTGCTCCCTTATTGAAAGTGGTTCATGATGTAAACCGTTCCCTTGACGTCTACACCAATTAGTGAGGAAGTTAATGATGATGATCATAGAACTTCAGATCAAGTTGTTATTGAACCTCGTAGGTCAAACAGAGTAAGATCTGCACTAGAGTGGTATGGTAATCCTGTTCTGGAAGTTATGTTACTAGACCATGACGAACCTACGAACTATGAAGAAGCGATGGTGAGCCCAGATTCCGCAAAATGGCTTGAGGCCATGAAATCTGAGATGGGATCCATGTATGAGAACAAAGTGTGAACTTTGGTTGACTTGCCCAATGATCGGCAAGCCATTGAGAATAAATGGATCTTCAAGAAGAAGACTGATGCTGACGGTAATGTTACTGTCTATAAAGCTCGACTTTGTTGCGTAAAGGTTTTCGATAAGTTCAAGGGATAGACTACGATGAGATTCTTTCACACGAGCGATGCTTAAGTCCGTCTCAATCATGTTAGCAATCGCCACATTTTATGATTATGAAATTTGGCAAATGGATGTAAAAACCGCATTCCTGAATGGATTTCGAAGAAGAGTTGTATATGATGCAACCGAAGGTTTTGTTCGATCCAAAGGAGCTAACAAAGTGTGCAAGCTCCAATGATCCATTTATGGACTCGCAAGCCTCTCGAGTTGAATAAACGCTGATAGTGTGATCAAAGCATTTGGTTTTATCCGCATTTTGGAGAAGCCTCCGATTTACAAGAAAGTGAGTGGGAGATCAGAGCATTTCTAATATTATATGTGGATGACATATTGTTGATTGGAAATGATATAGAATTTCGGATAGCATAAAGGATACTTGAATAAGAGTTTTTCAATGAAGGACATCGGTGAAGTCTTATATATTGGGCATCAAGATCTATAGAGATAGATCAAGACGCTTAATTGACTTTCACAAAGCACATACCTTGACAAAGTTTTGAAGAAGTTCAAAATGGATCAAGCAAAGAAAGGGTTCTTGCCTGTGTTACAAGGTGTGAAGTTGAGTAAGACTCAATGCCCACCACCGAGAAGATAGAGAGAAAATGAAAGATGTTCCTATGCTTCAGCCATAGGCTCTATCATGTATGCAATGTTGTGTACTGCACTGATGTGTGCCTTGCTATAAGTCTAGCAGAAGGTACCAAAGTAATCTAGGAGTGGATCATCGACAGCGTGTCAAGAACATCCCAAATACCAAAAGGACGAAGGATATGTTTTCGCTTATGGAGGTGACAAAGAGCTCATTGTAAATGGTTACGCTGATGCAAGTTTGAACTGATCCCGACGATTCTAAATCGCAAACCGGATACGTGTTTACATTGAACGGTGGAGCCGCCGGGCTTGGTGCGCTTCTAAACAAAGCGCCTTGGTGGGATCTACGGTGAAGCGGAATACATAGTCGCTCGAAGCAAAGAAATGAAGGAGTCTGGATGAAGGAGTTCATATCCCATCTAGGTGTCATACCTAGTGCATCGGGTCCAATGAAAATCTTTTGTCACAACATCGAGCAATAGCCTTGGCGAAGGAATCCAGATTTCACAAGAGAACCAAGCACATCAAGAGATGCTTCAATTCCATCCGGATCTAGTCCAGTGGGAGAGATAGAGATTTGTAAGATACATAACGGATCCAATGTTGCGCAGACGCTGACTAAGCCTCTTCCATTTAGCAAAACATGATCAACACCAAGACTCCATGGGTGTTAGAATCATTACGTGTAATCTAGATTATTGACTCTAGTGCAAGTGGGAGATCAAGGAAATATGCCCTAGAGGCAATAATAAAGTTATTATTTATTTCCTTATATCATGATAAATGTTTATTATTCATGCTAGAATTGTATTAACCTGAAACATAATACTTGTGTGAATACATAGACAAACAAAATGTCACTAGTATGCCTCTACTTGACTAGCTCGTTGATCAAAGATGGTTATGTTTCCTAGCCATAGACATGTGTTGTCATTTGATTAACGGGATCACATCATTAGAAGAATGATGTTATTGACTTGACCCATTCCGTTAGCTTAGCACTCGATCGTTTAGTATGTTGTTATTGCTTTCTTCATGACTTATACATGTTCCTATGACTATGAGATTATGCAACCTGCACACGGAGGAACACTTTGTGTGCTACCAAACGTCACAACGAATCGGGTGATTATAAAGGTGCTCACGTGTGTCTCCGGAAGGTACTTGTTGGGTTGGCTTATTTCGAGATTAGATTTGTCACCCGATTGCTCTGGAGAGGTATCTTTGGGCCCACTCAAGAATGCACATCACTTAAAGCCTTAAAGCATTGCAACTAATGAGTTAGTTATGGATGATGTATTATGGAACGAGTAAAGAGACTTGCCAAGAACGAGATTGAACTAGGTATTGAGATACCGACGATCGAATCTCTGCAAGTAACATACCGATGACAAAGGAACAACGATGTTGTTATGCGGTTTGACCGATAAAGATCTTCGAGAATATGTGGGAGCCAATATGGGCATCCGTGTCCCGCTATCTGTTATCGACGGAGACGGTCTTGGTCATGTCTACATAGTTCTCGAACCCGTAGGGTCCGTGACGCTTAATGTTTCGCTGACGATATAGTATTATATGAGTTATGTATGTTGGTGACCGAATGTTGTTCGAGTCCCTGATGAGATCATGGACATGATGAGGAACCCAATGGTCCGGAGATAAAGTTTCATATATGGGATAATAGTGTTTGATCTTCGAAGGGTTCCTAATTCACCTAAGGGGTTCCGATGTTTCTCAAATGCTTGGGTACGAGAACACGTTATTTGGGCCAAAGAGGAAAGCACACGAGGCTTTTGGAAAGTGCAAAGGAAATTTTATGAGACCAGAGGCTAGACACTAGAACCCCGGCGTTTAGGGGTAGACGCCGAACCCTCGGGCGTTTAGCCCTGAGTCCGTGGTAGGACTTTGCCTTCGGGCAAAAACCGACTTTGAGGAGGCTTTTACTCCAAGTTTCACCCTGTGGCTCAACATATAAATAGAGGGGCAGGGCTAGCACCAAAGACACATCAAGAAACACCTGCCGCAGCCAAAGAACCCCGCCCTCTAGTTTATTCTCCGTCATAGTTTCCGTAGCGCTTAGGGCGGCCTCGGAGATTGTGTTCTTCACCAACATCGCCACCATGCCATCGCGCTTCCTAACTCATTTACTACTACCGCCTTGGCCGATCAAGAAGGCGAGGACGCCATCGAGCTGAACGCAGTGCGTAACTTGGAGGTGTCGTATGCTCGATATTTGGATCGGGTCGGATCGTGAAGACGCACGACTACATCAATCAACCGCTGATAAACGCTCCGCTTAGCTTATCTTCAAGGGTATGAAGATACACTCTCTCTCTGCTATGCATCACCATGATCTTGCGCAGCGAGGATTTGTTTGAAATTACTACGCTCCCCAACAAAGGTCATAGGAACATGTATAAGTCATGAAGAAAGCAATAGCAACATACTAATTGATCGAGTGCTTAAGCTAACGGAATGGGATAAGTCAATCACATCATTCTTCTAATGATGTGATCCTCGTTAATCAAATGACAACACATGTCTATGGCTTGGAAACATAACCATCTTTGATCAACGAGCTAGTCAAGTAGAGGCATACTAGTGACATTCGCTTGTCTATGTATTCACACAAGTATTATGTTTCCGTTAATACCATTCTAGCATGAATAATAAACATTTATCATGATATAAGGAAATAAATAATAACTTTATTATTGCCTCTAGGGCATAATTCCTTCACTAACTTCCTCCTCAGATAAAATATACTACTTTTGGTCTAAAACATGAAGTATATATCGTCAAATGAATAATCCTTGTATTTTCTAATGCTTGAAAAGTAAGGACTACATGCACGGTTCCTTGATTCTAGTAGAAGTAGTTGGATGCTTACCATCAAAGCTAAATTAGTGGCATGCACAACAATTTAAATGCCCCATGTTTTTCTCCTTCGTTTGTTTGCTACTACCGGGTAGATATTGTCATGTGATCAAATTACAGGGGAGGTTATGACCAAATATGTAACATAACTGTAGATATTGGCATGTACAGATTTTTGGTCACCTTATGCATCAGGGGTAAAAAGGTCTTTTCACATCTATCTTTAACACCGTTAGTGAACAAAATGCATTAGAGTGTCATATTAGGAAAGAAATTTAGACTACATGTCAAATAGGAAAGAAACATTTCTTCAGGGCCAAATAGGGAACCACATTTTAAGGTAGTGTCAATAAGGAATTCTCCCATGGATATTCTCAAGGCTCCATCCTCAGACGCCGAAAGCAGCACCATTCCGATCGGGGTTTCGGGTGACTTTGTTGGAAATATGCCCTAGAGGCAATTATAAAAGTATTATTATATATTTCCTCGCTCATGATAATTGTCTTTATCATGCTATAATCGTATTATCCGGAAATCGTAATACACGTGAATACATAGACCACAATATGTCCCTAGTGAGCCTCTAGTCGACTAGCTCACAGATCAACAGATAGTCATGGTTTCGCTATGGACATTGGATGTCGTTGATAACGGGATCACATCATTAGGAGAATGATGTGATGGACAAGACCCAATCCTAAGCATAGCACAAAGATCGTAGTTCGCTTGCTAGAGCTTTTCCAATGTCAAGTATCTCTTCCTTAGACCATGAGATCGTAACTCCTTGACACCGTGAGGAGTGCTTTGGTGTATCAAACGCCACAACGAATCGGGTGACTATAAAGGTGCATTATGTATCTCCGAAAGTGTCTTTTGGGTTGACACGGATCGAGATCGAGATTTGTCACCCGCAAACGGAGAGGTATCTCCGCCCACTCAAGAGTACATCATCATATTGTGCACAATGTGACCAAGGGGTTGATCACGGATGATGTGTTATGAACGAGTAAAGAGACTTGCCGGTAACGAGATTGAACAAGGTATCGTGATACCGACGATCGAATCTCGCAAGTAAAATACCGCTAGACAAAGGGAATTGTATACGGATCGATCGAGTCCTTGACATCGCGGGTTCATCCGATGAGATCATCGTGGAATATGTGGGAGCCAACATGGGTATCCAGATCCCGCTGTTGGTTATTGACCGGAGAACGCCCTGGCCATGTTCAAGATGTCTCCCAACCCGTAGGGTCTATACACTTAAGGTTCGGCGACGCTTAGGGTTATAAAGGAAGCTTGTATGTGGTTACCGAATGTTGTTCGAGTCCCGATGAGATCCCTGATGTCACGAGGAGTTTTAATGGTCCGGAGGTAAAGATTTATATATGGGAAGTCCTGCTTTGGTCACCGAAAAGTTTCGGTGATATTTGTAACGCATCGAGACCACCGGAGGGTACCGGGTCCACCAAGTGGGGCCACCAACCCCGAGGCTTGTATGGGCCTAGAGGGAAAGGACCAGCCCCAGAGTGGGCTGGTGCGCCCCACCTTGCCCAAGGCGCAGCTAGGAGGGGAGAGGGAACCCTAGCCTCGGGATGGGCCTAAGGCCCATCTAGTGAGGCGCCTCTCTTCCCCTTGGCCGCCTCCTCAAGTCCCATCTAGGGCTGGCCGCACCCCTTTGGGGAAACCCTAGATGGGGTGCAGCCCTCCCTCCCCTATATATACTTGAGGTTTGGGGCTGCTATCAACACATGAGAACTTCTCCTCTGGTGCAGCCTTGCCTCTCTCCTCCTCCTCCTCTCCCTTGGTGCTGGGCGGCCCTGCTGGATTGCCACGCCTCCATCACCACCACGCCACAGGCTGCTGCTGGATGGAGTCTTCTCAACCTCTCCTCTCCTTGCCGGATCAAGGCGGGAGACGCCACCGGCTGTACGCAGTGTTGAACGCGAGGTGCCGTCTGCTCGCACTAGGATCTCCGTGATTTGGATCACGACGAGCACGACTCCTTCAACCCCGTTTTCTAGAACGCTCCGCTTAGCGATCTACAAGGGTATGTAGATGCACTCTCCTTCCCTCGCCGCTGGTTTCTCCATAGATAGATCTTGGTGACACGAGGAAAATTTTGAATTTCTCGCCACGCTCCCCAACAAAGGCATCATGAGCTAGGTCTATTGCGTAGATTCTTTGCACGAGTAGAACACAAAGTAGTTGTGGGCGCTGATGTTGTTCAATATGCTTACTGCTACTAGTCCAATCTTGTTTCGACGGTATTGTGGGATGAAGCGCCCGACCGACCTTACACGCATTTCACGTGAGACAAAGTTCCACTGATTGACATGCACTGCATAAGGTGGCTAGCGGGTGCCGCCTCCCACTTTAGTCGGAATGGATTCGGCGAAAAGGGTCCTTATGAAGGGTAAATAGCAATTGGCATATCACTTTGTGGTTTTATGAGGTAAGAAACATTCTTGCTAGAAACCCATAGCAGCCATCAGAAAACATGCAAACAACAATTAGAGGACGCCTAACTTGTTTTTGCAGGTATGCTATGTGATGTGATATGGCCAAGAAGAATGTGATGAATGATATGTGATGTATGAGATTGATCATGTTCTTGTAATAGGAATCACGACTTGCATGTCGATGAGTATGACTACAAAAGGAGCCATAGGAGTTGTCTTTATTTATTGTATGACCTCATGGTTATTGAACAACGCCATGTAATTACTTTACTTTATTGCTAACCGTAGCCATAGTAGTAGAAGTAATAGTTGGCAGACAACTTCATGAAGACACGATGATGGAGATCATGATGATGGAGATCATGGTGTCAGCGCCATGACGATGATGATCATGGAGCCCTCAAGATGGAGATCAAAAGGAGCAAAATGATATTGGCCCTATCATGTCACTATTTGATTGCATGTGATGTTTATCATGTTTATGCATCTTGTTTACTTAGGACGACGGTAGTAAATAAGATGATCCTCACAAAATTTCAAGAAGTGTTCTCCCTCGATCGCGGCACCGCTGCTACAGCCGTCGCTTCTAAGCACCACGTGATGATCGGGTGTGATGGATTCTACGCTCACATACAATGGGTGTAAGACAGTTTTACACAAATAAAAACACTTAGGGTTAACTTGACGAGCCTAGCATGTACGTATATGGCCTCTAACACGGAGACCGAAAGGTCGAGCATGAGTCGATAGTAGATACGATCAACATGAAGATGTTCATCGATGATGACTAGTCCGTCTCACGTGATGATCGGACACGGCCTAGTTGACTTGGATCATGTAATCACTTAGATGACCAAAGGGATGTCTATTCGAGTGGGAGTTCATAAGATGAACTTAATTATCCCTAACATAGTCAAAAGATCTTTGCAAATTATGTCGATGCTCGCTTTTTAGTTCCACTATTTAGATATGTTCCTAGAGAAAATATAGTTGAAAGTTGACAGAGCGTATTATGCGGACAAGAGAAAGCTTATGTCCTTAATGCACCGCCACAGGTCGAACCCCAAACGCCGCTTGTGGATGTTGTAACATCGACATACACGCTTTTGATAACTACGGATAGTTCAGCTTAAACGGTTTAGAGTAGAGGCACCAAAGACGTCAAACGCTATGAACATATGAGATGTTTTCGAGGGCTGAAATTGGGATTTCGTGCTCGTGCCCACGCCAAGAGGTATGAGACCTCCAACGATTTTCTTAGCCAGCAAACTAAGGAGGAAAGCTCAATCGCTGAGCTTGTGCTCGATTGTCCGAGTACCACAATCACTTGAATCGAGGGAGTTAATCTTCCAGATGAGATAGTGATGTTTCTCCAAAGTCATTGCCACCAAGCTGCTAGAGCTTCGGATGAACTATAACATATCGTGGATAGATATGATGATCTTGAGGTATTCGCGATGTTTGACAATCGCGAAAGTAGAAATCAAGAAGGAGCATCAATTGTTGATGGTTGTTGAAACCACTAGTTTCAAGAAGGGCAAGGGCAAGAAGGATACTTCATGAAACGGCAAATCAGTCGCTGCTCTAGTGAAGAAACCCAAGGTTGAACCCAAACCCGAGACTAAGTGCTTCAGAATAAGAGGAACGGCATCAAGCGAACCACCCTAGATACTTGATAGATGAGAAGGTCGGGCAAGGTCGATAGAAGTATATTGACATACATTATGTTAATGTGTACTTTACTAGTACTCCTAGTAGCACCTGGTATTAGATACCGTTCGGTTGCTAAGTGTTAGTAACTCAAATAAAAGCTACTAATAAACGGAGACTAGCTAAAGGTGAGTCGACGATATGTGTTGAAGTGTTTCCAAGGTTGATGTGATCAAGCATCGCACGCCCTCTACCATCGAGATTTGGTGTTTATGCTGAGCATAGACATGATTGGATTATGTCTATCGCAATACGGTTATTCATTTAAGGAGAATAATGGTTTTCTATTTATTTGAATAATACCTTCAATGGTCTTGCACCTAAAGGAATGGTTTATTGAATCTTGATCATAGTGATACACATTTTCATGCCAAAATGATATAAGATAGTAATGATAGTACCACTTACTTGTGGCATTGCCATGTAAGTCATATTGGTGTAAAACGCATGAAGAAGCTCCATGTTGATGGATCTTTGACTCACTGCTTTGAAAAGTTTGAGACATGCTAACCATGTCTATTGGTGTATACGCATGAAGAAACTCCATGCAGATGGATCGCTTAGACTCACTTGATTTTGAATCACTTGAGATATGCAAATCATACCACATGGGCAAGATGATTAAAAATCCTCGTTTCAAGAAATGGAACAAGATAGCAACTTGTTGGAAGTAACATATTTTGATGTGTGCAGTCCAATGAGTGCTGAGGCATGCAGTGAATATCGTTATGTTCTTACTTCACAAATGATTCGAGTAGATGTAGAGTATATTTACTTGATGAAACACAAGTCTGAATTATTGAATGGTTCAAGTAATTTCAGAGTGAAGTTGAAGATCATCGTGACAAGAGGATGAAATGTCTATGATGTGATCATAGAGATGAGTATCTGAGTTACGAGCTTTGGCACGCAATTAAGACATTGTGGAAATTGTTTCACAATTAATGTCACCGAACACCATAGTTTGATGGTGTGTCCGAACATCATAGTTGCACCCTATTGATATGGTGCGCACTATGATGTCTCTTATTGAATTACCACTATCGCTTATGGGTTAGGCATTAGAGACAACCACATTCACTTTAAATAGGGCACCACGTAATTCGATAACCGTGATGAACTATGGTTTAGAGAAACCTAAGTCTGTCATTTCTTAAAGGTTTGGGCTCATGACGCTTATGTGAAAAAGTTTCTGTGTTGATAAGCTCAACCCAAAGCGGATAAAATGCATCTTCATAGGACACCCAAAACAGTTGGGTATACCTCCTAATTCAGATCCGAAAGCAATAGGGATTGTTTCTTGAATCGGGTCCTTTCGAGGAAAAGTTTGTCTCAAAAGTTGAGGGAGGATGGTGGAGACTTGATATGGTTATTGAGCCATCACTACAACTAGTAGTAGCGAGGTGGCATGTGAAGTTGTTCGTGGCACCTACACCAATTGAAGTAGAAGCTATGATAGTGATCATGAAACTTCGGATCAAGTCACTACTGCATCTGTGAGGGTGACAAGGATGCGCATCGCTCTGAGTGGTACAAGCATCTTGTCTTGAAGGTCATGTTGCTAGACAACAATGAACCCACGAGCTATGGAGAAGCAATGGTGGGCCCAAAATTCGACAAATGGTTAGAAGCCATGAAATCTGAGATAGGATCCATGTATCAAAACAAAGATGGATTTTGTGGACTTGTTCGATGATCGGCAAGCCATGAGATAAATGGATCTTTAAGAAGAAGACGACGGGACGGCAATGTCACCGCTTATGAAGCTCGACTTTGTATGTAAGAGTTTTCACAAGTTCACGGAGTTGACTACAATGAGATTTTCTCATTCGTAGCAATGCTTAAGTCCGCTTGAATCATGTTAGCATTAGCTGCATTTATGAAATCGCAAATGGATGTCAAAACGAGTTTCTTACCAGCCAGAAGGAAAGGTTGTATGTGATACAATCGTAAAAGTTTTGTCGATCCTAAGGATGCTAAAGGTATGCTAGCTCCAGCGATCCTTCTAAGGACCGGAGTAAGCATCTCGAGTTGGAATATGTACTTTCATAAGATGATCAAAGATTTTGGGTTTATATAAATTTATGAGAAATTTGTATTTCCAAAGAAGTGAGGGAGCACTATATAATTTCTCGATGAGTATATGTTGTTGACATATTGTCGATCAAAATGATGTAGAATTTCCTAAAGCATATAGGGTTATTTGAAAAGTGTTTTTCAATGGAAAACCTAGATTAGGTTATTTGAATAATAAGCATCAAGATCTATAAGATAGATCAAAATGCTTAATAGTACTTTCAAATGAGCATATACTTTGACATGATCTTGAAGGTGTTAAGATGGATCACCAAAGAAGGAGTTCTTGCCTCGAGATGTAAGGTATGAAGTTAAGACTTAAAGCTCTACTTACTACTACGTAAGAAGGAGAAAGGATTTAAGGTCGCCCCTCATGCTTTATACATAGGCTCACAAGATGTCGTGCAGGTACCGCGACCGAAGTGTGCCTTGCCATGAGTCACTATAGTACAAGAATGATCCACTTAATGGATCATTGACATCGGTCAAAATTGTCCTTGGAGTAAATATGACATGTTTCAATTATGGAGGTGATAAAGAGTTCGGCGAAGGGTTACGCTGATGCAAGCTTTAACACCTATCCGAAAGTGACTCGAGTAGCAAACCGGATAATGATAGTGGAGCAAACCATTTGGAATAGCTCCAAGTGAAGCGTGGAAGCAAGATTTACGTAATGACCTAGAGATTTATGAAGTACATACGGATCCGAAAGTTGCGACCCGCTGACTAAAACCTCTCACAAGCAAAACGTGATCAAACCACAAAGACTCATTGAGTCTTAATCACATAATGATGTGAACTAGTTTAATGACACTAGTAAACTTTGATGTTGGTCACATCGCGATGACCACCAATGTTAATCACATGGCGATGTGAACTAGATTATTGACTCTAGTGCAAGTGGGAGACTGTTGAAATATGCCCTAGAGGCAATAATAAAAGTATTATTATATATTTCCTCATTCATGATAATTGTCTTTATTCATGCTATAACTGTATTATCCTGAAATCGTAATACACGGTGAATACATAGACCACAATATGTCCCTAGTGAGCCTCTAGTCGACTAGCTCACAGATCAACAGATAGTCATGGTTTCTGCTATGGACATTAGATGTCGTTGATAACGGATCACATCATTAGAGAATGATGTGATGGACAAGACCCAATCCTAAGCATAGCACAAAGATCGTAGTTCGCTTGCTAGAGCTTTTCCAATGTCAAGTATCTCTTCCTTAGACCATGAGATCGGTAACTCCCGGACACCGAGTGCTTTGGGTGTATCAAACATCACAACGAATCGGGTGACTATAAAGGTGCATTACGTATCTCCGAAAGTGTCTTTTGGGTTGATATGAATCGAGATCGATTTGTCACTCCGCAAACGGAGAGGTATCTCCGCCCACTCGGTAGTACATCATCATATCGTGCACAATGTGACCAAGGGGTTGATCACGGATGATGTGTTATGAACGAGTAAAGAGACTTGCCGCAGAACGAGATTGAACAAGGTATCGGTATACCGACGATCGAATCTCGCAAGTAAAATACCGCTAGACAAAGGGAATTGTATACGGATCGATCGAGTCCTTGACATCGCGGGTTCATCCGATGAGATCATCGGGAACATGGGGAGACAACATGGGTATCCAGATACCATCAATGGTTATCGATCGAGAACGCCCTTGGCCATGTTCAGCATGTCTCCAACTTAAGGTCTCGGCGACGCTTAGGGTTATAAAGGAAGCTTGTATGTGGTTACCGAATGTTGTTCGAGTCCTGATGAGATCCCGACGCCACGAGGAGTTCCGAATGGTCCGGAGGTAAAGATTTATATATGGGAAGTCCTGCTTGGTCACCGAAAAGTTTCGGTGATATCGGTAACGCATCGACCACCGGGAGGGTACTGGGGTCCACCAAGGGGGCCACCAACCCCGGAGGCTTGTATGGGCCTAGAGGAAAGGACCAGCCCCATAGTGGGCTGGTGCGCCCCACCTTTGCCTAAGGCGCAGCTAGGAGGGGAGAGGGAAACCTAGCCTGAGATGGGCCTAAGGCCCATCTAGTGAGGCGCCTCTCTTCCCCCTTCGTCAGCCTCCCAAGTCCCATCTAGGGCTGGCCGCACCCCTTGGGGAAAAACCCTAGATGGGGCGCAGCCTCCCTCCCCTATATATACTTGAGGTTTGGGGCTGCTATCAACACATGAGAACTTCTCCTCTGCAGCCTTGCTCTCTCCCTCCTCCTCCTCTCCCTTGCTGGGCGGCTCTCGGGATTGCCACGCCTCCATCACCACCACGCCTGCAGCTGCTGCTGGATGGAGTCTTCTCAACCTCTCCTCTCCTTGCCGGATCAAGGCGGGAGACGCCACCGGCTATACGTGTGTTGAACGCGAGGTGCCGTCTGCTCGCACTAGGATCTCCGTGATTTGGATCACGACGAGTGCGACTTCTTCAACCCCGTTTCTAGAACGCTCGCTTAGCGATCTACAAGGGTATGTAGATGCACCTCCTTCCTCGCCGCTGGTTTCTCCATAGATAGATCTTGGTGACACGAGGAAAATTTTGAATTTCTCACGCTCCCCAACGCATCCACAAAGTTAAACGTCAATAATGGGTCGTCAGAAGCCGAGGTTTTTGAATCGCGCTGCTTGAAGTGAAGCCTTTTTCATTCGCAAAAAAAGAAAAGTAAAGCTTTTTCACCTTCCTGCCCCCCTCTTCGTGGAGACGCTGGCGCGCCAAGATCGCTTCTTCGCTTCGCTATAGCATCTACAATCGGACCTCTTAACTGGCTTCATACGCCCGGACAGCCGCCTGGCCATTGATCGGTCATGATTTTCGACCAGATGGGCTCTCAAACGCCCTCAAATGCCCGTGTTGACGCTCTCCCATATCTAGCCCAAATATAGAGCGGATATGGCGGCGCCGCACGCCGCCACGCCGACCCGAGTAATGCACGCCCACCACGCTTGGCCACAAAGTGAGGAGACTATCCGGATGCAAAAGAGCAGACGAGCAGTGACGATTCCGCTCGAGTAGGACGCCCCGCCGGAGCAAAGCGCCCAACCAAAGGATCCGAGGCTATCCGTCACGCTTTGTACATGGATTTCATTTGCCATGTCCGGTTTGTTGAACTATGATGTGCTTTGCTTTATTTCAACTTTGACATTCGAACAATTTGTATCGATGATTGACGTGCATGGATTGCATGGATTTGAGAATCGGAATTTATGGTATGTGGATGTGCGGGCAACATTTGAGGGTACTGTCATGCTCATGACGCTGTCTGGGCACATCCAGAAGCGTTGAGGTGCCGGATTTTCCAAATCCGCCAGATGCTCTTACCTAGTGATGTTCTATGACAATATATTTATTTGGAAGTACTTCACTTGACGACGCTTTTATTGAACGACACCGCATGCCAGCCTAATCCAACCGCTCATCGCTGTTTAGACTTATCCATGGATGGTGCAATATGGCTTGTAGATCCATCTAAGATTTTGATTCCCTACTAAAAAATATAGAATAGAAAACATGGGACAAAAATAAATCCACTCGGTTTCAGACTTGGTACAACCCCAAACACCATTCCTTTTGGTTCGCATAACCAAAAAATTATTCAAGGTCTACGTGAAGATAAAAACATAAGGGATTTTATCAAGAACTATAGTAGATCCTTGCGCGCCTTACAACCAATTTGATCGAAAAGTTCAATGGCAAAAAGAAGGGGATTCGTTGCCTTGCTATTTAGTGATCCTTCCTTCGTTATGTGCCTGATCACATATGTTTTTTTCTTGTTTATTTGTGATTATTTGTTGCAATGTACATACATCCTGTATTGTTGATGTAATGCTCGCTTGCTGGATATTCTCGTTCTGTTCTGTGGATGTCGAGCAGAGCACTGTTCCGATCGGAGTTTCGGTGGTGACTCGACAAAGTTAAGGGCGCTTATAGCCACCGGTGTGCCGGCCGAAAGTTTCGATCGGTCCAGCCCAGCCGTTGATGTGTGGCACGCCGCTGGATCCGTAAAAAATCGCCTCAACTTCTTCTTCTTCCTCCTCCAATGCATCTAGCCGCCAGGATGAGCGAGGCCCCCCTCGGCACCACCGAAGCTTTGCCGCTTCACGGCACCGCCCATGCCGGTTGCCGCCCGCCATGCTTTCACGCCGGCCGGACGATGCAGCAAGCAGTGCCCCTTGCCAGGCCTCCCGCAACGGCCACAACTCCACAAGCGACGGTCGGAGCTCTGTGCAGACGATCACCGTTGAGCCCTCGACGATGAGCTCACGACTGAATCAAGGCAAGGCTTGAACCGTCGCACATGCCCTGTGTTCCAAAATGCTGGAAAAAAAGCTTCAACCCCGAGATGGAAAAGCTTCAACCCCTAGATAGAAAAGCTTCAACCAGCACTGCGAAACAGGGGGGATTTGCAACCGCTGGTGCGAAAATGCTTCAACCTTAGAAGAAAAAAGTTTCAACCATATGATAGGAGAGAGCTTTAACCAAAGCGCTGCTCAAAACGAAAAGATGTTTCAAACGTTTACAACAAAGCTTCAAGCGTGGATGGAAACAACTTCAACCGTGTATGAAAACAGCTTCAACCGTTGGACAAAAATGCTCCAACCAGAGAAAAGTTGCAAACGTTGACAGAGAAAGCTTCAACCATATATCAAAAAAGCTTCAAACGGCTATCGGTGTTGGAAAAGCTGTGGTTGCAGCCTGCGGTCACCTCGGTCATCGCCGTCACGCAACCCGGTCGCCGCGGGGTTACAGCACATGGACATCCCCATGGTAGCACCCCGTCGCCCCCGGTTGCAGCATCTCCCGTGGTCACCCCGGTCACCGGTGAAATAGGATGGTCACCGCGCAGGGTGGGATGGGCGCCGTGAAGGAAATATGCCCTAGAGGCAATAATAAAGTTATTATTTATTTCCTCATGTCATGATAAATGTTTATTATTCATGCTAGAATTGTATTACCCGGAAACATAATACATGTGTGAATACATAGACAAACATAGTGTCACTAGTATGCCTCTACTTGACTAGCTTGTAAATCAAAGATGGTTAAGTTTCCTAACCATAGACATGAGTTGTCATTTGATTAACGGGATCACATCATTAGGAGAATGATGTGATTGACTTGACCCATTCCATTAGCTTAGCACTTGATCGTTTAGTATGTTGCTATTGCTTTCTTCATGACTTATACATGTTCCTATGACTATGAGATTATGTAACTCCTGCCACCGGAGGAACACTTTGTGTGCTACCAAACGTCACAACGTAAATGGGTGATTATAAAGGTGCTCTGGTGTGTCTCCAAAGGTACTTGTTGAGTTGACGATTTCGAGATTAGGATTTGTCACTCCGATTGCTCGGAGAGGTATCTTCGCCCTCTCGGTAATGCACATCACTATAAGCCTTGCAAGCAATGTAGCTAATGAGTTGGTTACGTAATGATGCATTACATAACGAGTAAAGAGACTTGTCGGTAATGAGATTGAACTAGGTATTGAGATATCGATGATCGAATCTCGCAAGTAACATAACAATGACAAAGGAACAACGATGTTGTTATGCGGTTTGACCGATAAAGATCTTTGTAGAATATGTAGGAGCCGAGCATCCGTGTTCCGCTTATTGGTTATTGATCGAAAGAGTTCTAGGTCATGTCTACATAGTTCTCTAACCAGAGGGTCCGCACGCTAAGGTTTCGCTGACAGCTTTTATTATGAGTTTATGAGTTTTGATGTATCAAGGTTGTTCGGAGTCCCGGATGTGATCACGGACATGACGAGGAGTCTCGAAATGGTCGAGGCATAAAGATTGATATATTGGACGACTATATTTGTGAAGGAAATATGCCCTAGAGGCAATAATAAAGTTATTATTTATTTCTTCATATCATGATAAATGTTTATTATTCATGCTATAATTGTATTAATCGGAAACATGATACATGTGTGAATACATAGACAAACATAATGTCACTAGTATGCCTCTACTTGACTAGCTCACTAATCAAAGATGGTTATGTTTCCTAACCATAGACATGTGTTGTCATTTGATTAATGGGATCACATCATTAGGAGAATGATGTGATTGACTTGACCCATTCCGTTAGCCTAGCACTTGACCGCTTAGTATGTTGCTATTGCTTTCTTTCATGACTTATACAAAGTTCCTACAACTATGAGATTATGCAACTCTGCTTAACGGAGGAACACTTTGTGTGCTACCAAACGTCACAACATAACTGGGTGATTATAAAGGAGCTCTACATGTGTCTTCAAGGTACATGTTGAGTTGGCGATTTCGAGATTAGGATTTGTCACTCCGATTGCCTGGAGAGGTATCTCCGCCCTCTCGATAATGCACATCACTATAAGCCTTGCAAGCAATGTAGCATGAGTTAGTTACGGAATGATGCATTACGAACGAGTAAAGAGACTCTGCCGTAGAACGATTGAACTAGGTATTGATACCAACGATCGAATCTCGTGCAAGTAACATACCGATGACAAAGGAACAACGATGTTGTTATGCGGTTCGACCGATAAAGATATTCTTAGAATATGTAGGAGCTAATATGAGCATCCAGTTCCGCTATTGGTTATTGACCGAAACAGTTCTAGGTCATGTCTACATAGTTCTCGGCCGTAGGGTCCGCACGCTTAACGTTATGATGACAGCTATTATGAGTTTATAAGTTTTGATGTATCAAGGTTGTTTGAGTCTCTTGATGATCAATGACATGACGAGGAGTCTCAAATGGTCGAGACATAAAGATTGATATAATGGAAGCCTATATTTGGATATTGGAATCGCTCCGTGAAATCAGATTTTACCAAAGTACCGGGTTTAATGGGCCCTAGTGGAGAGGAAGAGGAGGTAGGTGGCGGGCTGCGCCTGCCTCCCTAGTCCGAATAGGACAAGGAGAGGGGCGCCTCCTTCCTTCCCCTGCTCCTCCTCCTTCCCCCTTCTCCTTCTCCAACTAGGAAGAAGGAGTCCTACTCCCTGGGAGTAGGACTCCCCTGGCGCCGCCTCCTGGCCGGCAGCCCCCCCCTTGGCTCCTTTTATACGTATGGGTGGGGGGACCTCTAAACACACAAGTTGATCTTAGTGATCGCCTTAGCTATGTGCGGTGCCCCTCCACCATATTCCACCTCGGTCATATCGTAGCGGTGCTTAGGCTAAGTCCTCGGCAGTAGAACTCATCACCATCACCACACCATCGCGGTCGACGGAACTCATCCCCGACACCGCTGGATCGGAGTCCGGATCGCCATCGAAATGAATGTGTGCTGAACTCGGAGGTGCCGTGACGCTCGTACTCTGGATTGGTCGGATCTTGAAGACGCACGACTACATCACCAAGATTGTCATAACGCTCGCTTTGGTCTACGAGGGCACGCGGACAACACTCTCCCTCTTGTTGCTATGCATCACCATGATCTTGTGTGCGAGGAATTTTTGAAATTACTACGCTCCCCAACACTTGGACACCGAAAGGTTCCGTGAGATTGGGACTATATCGAGCTCCGGAGGTTATCGAACTCCCAGGTAGGTATATGGGCCTTATTGGGACTTAGTGGAAAGGAGGGAGAAGGCAAACGAGGCCCCCCAAGCCCAATCCGAACTGGGAAGGGGCCGCCTTTCCTTCTTCTTCCTCCCTCTTTCCTTCCTCTCCTACTCCTAATAGGAAAGGGCGATTCTACCCTCGGTTGGGTTTGAACTCCCCTAGGGCACGCCACTCGGTCGGCCCCCCTCCTCCGCCTTTATATACGGGAAGGCACCCCATAGACACAACAATTGATCTCTTGATCTTTGGCCATGTGCGTGCCCTCCACCAAAGTCCTCGATAATATTGTAGTGGTGCTTAGGCGAAGCTCGCAACGGTAGAACATCAAGATCGCCACCACACCGCCGGCCGACAACTCCTTCCCCACACCCGCCGGATCGGAGTCCGGATCGCCATCGAGTGAACGGTGCTAGAACTCGGAGGTGTCGAGTTTCGGTGCTTGATCGGTCGGGCCGTGAAGACGCACGACTACACCAACCGCTGCTGTTCTAACGCCTCGCTGGGTCTATGAGGGTACGTGGACACACTCTCCTCTCTCGCTATGCATCACCATGATCTTGCGCGTGCGTGAGGAATTTTTCAAATTACTACGCTCCCAACAAAGGGTATCGAGCCGTGTTTATGTGTTGATGTTATATGCACGAGTATAACACAAGTGAGTTGTAGGCTATATAAGTCATATCGCTACCAAAGATGTCATACTTTTGTTCATGCAGTATTGTTGGATGAAGCACCGAGCCGACATTACGATACGCTTACGCGAGACTGGTTTTACCGTCGTGCTTTGCACACAAGTGACTAGCGGTGTCTGCTTTCTCCAACTTTAGTTGAACCGAAAAGTGGCTACGCCTCGTCCATGGCGGTTAAACAAAGACTAACTTGACAAACTATCATTGTGGTTTTGATGCGAGGTAAGAACGGTTCTTGCTCAGCCCATAGCAGCCACGTGAAAATTTGCAACAACAAAGTAGAGGACGCCTAACTTGTTTTTGTAGGGCATGTTGTGATGTGATATGGTCAAGACGTGATGCTATATTTTATTGTATAAGATGATCATGTTTTGTAACTGAAGTTATTGGCAACCGCAGGAGCCATATGGTTGTCGCTTATTGTATGAAATGCAACGCTTTGTAATTGCTTTTACTTTTATCACTAAGCTGCAGCAATAGTCGAGAAGCAATAGTTGGCTAGATGACAATGATGCTACGATGGAGATCAAGGTGTCGCTACCGGTGACGATGGTGGTCATGACGCAAGCTTCGAGATGGAGATCACAAGCACAAGATGATGATGGCCATATCATATCACTTATATTGATTGCATGTGATGTTTATCTTTTATGCATATTATCTTGCTTTGATTGACGGATTTCATTATAAGATGGTCTCACTAAAAATTTCAAGACAAAAGTGTTCTCCCGAGTATGCACCGCTGCAAGTTCGTCGTGCCTGCATAACCACGTGATGATCGGGTGTGATAAGCTCACGCTCATCTACAATGAGTGCAAGCCATTTTGCACACGCAGAATAACTCAAAGTTAAACTTGATGAGCCTAGCATATGCGAGATATGGCCCTAACACCGAGACCAAAAGTTCGAGCGTGAATCATATAGTAGATATGATCAAGATAGTGATGTTCACCATTGGAAACTACTCCATTTCACATGATGATCGGTTATGGTTTAGTTGATTTGGATCACGTGATCACTTAGATGATTAGAGAGATATCTATCTAAGTGGGAGTTCTATAGTAATATGATTAATTGAACTTAAATTTATCATGAACTTAGTACCTGATAGTATTTTGCTTGTCTATGTTTGTTGTAGATAGATGGCTCGTGTTGTTGTTCCGTTGAATTTGGTGGAAATATGCCCTAGAGGCAATAATAAAATGGTTATTATTATATTTCCTTATTCATGATAATTGTCTATTGTTCATGCTATAATTGTGTTACCCGGAAATCGTAATACATGTGTGAATACATAGACCACAACATGTCCCTAGTAAGCCTCTAGTTGACTAGCTCGTTTGTCAATAGATGGTTACGGTTTCCTGACCATGGACATTAGATGTCATTGATAACGGATCACATCGCTGGGAGAATGATGATGGACAAGACCCAATCCTAAGCATAGCACAAGATCGTAGTTCGCTTGCTAGAGCTTTTCTAATGTCAAGTATCGCTTCCTTAGACCATGAGATCATGTAACCCCTGATACCGTAAAAGTGCTTTGGGTGTACCAAATGTCACAACGTAACTGGGTGGCTATAAAGGTATACTACTGTATCCCCGAAAGCATCTGTTGGGTTGACACTAATCGAGACTAGGATTTGTCACTCCGCATGATGGAGAGGTATCTCTGGGCCCACTCGGTAATGCATCATCATAATGAGCTCAATGTGACCAAGTGGTTGGTCACGGGATCATGCATTACGGTACGAGTAAAGTGACTTGCCGGTAACAAGATTGAACGAGGTATTGGGATACCGACGATTGAATCTCAGGCAAGTAACGTACCGATTGACAAAGGGAATTGTATACGGGATTACTTGAATCCTCGACATCGTGGTTCATCCGATGAGATCATCGAGGAGCATGTGGGAGCCAACATGGATATCCAGGTCCCGCTGTTGGTTATTGACCGGAGAGTCATCTCGGTCATGTCTCAAGGTCTCTAACCCGTAGGGTCTACACACTTAAGGTTCTGTGACGACTTAGGGTTGTAGAGATATTAGTATGCGGTTACCCAAAGTTGTTTGAGTCCCTGATGAGATCCCGATGTCACGAGGAATTCGAATGGTCCGGAGGTGAAGATTTGTATATAGGAAGTCCAGCCACGCCATCCGAAAGTTTCGAGGGTCACCAGATTGTACCAGACCACCGAAGGGTCCTGGGTCCACCGGTGGGGCCACCTATCCCGAGGGCCCATGGGCTGAAGTGGAAGGAACCAGCCTCGGTGGGCTGGTGCGCCCCGCCCTCTCCTCGCGCCTAGGGTTGAAACCCCAGGGGGGGGGCCCACTTGGCTTGGGGGGCAGTTCCCTTGCCCCCTTGAGATGGGATTCTAGGGCGGCCTCAGGCCCCTATATAAAGAGGGGGAGGAGGGCTGCACACTGCCTCCTCGGCGCCTCTCCCTCCTCCGTAACACCTCTCCTCTCGCTGAGCTTGGTGAAGCCTCGCCGAGATTGCCGCTACTTCCACCACCACGCCTGCCATGCCGCCGATCTCCATCAACCTCTCTTTCCTTGCCGGATCAAGAAGGAGGAGATGTCTTCCCAACCGCACGCTTGTTGAACACGGAGGTGCCGTCTGCTCGCACTAGGATCATCGGTGATTTGGATCACGACGAGTACGACTCCATCAACCCCGCTTCTTGAACGCTTCCACCGCGATCTACAAGGGTATGTAGATGCACTCTCTCTCGCTGCTAGATGACTCCATAGATTGATCTTGGTGATGCGAGAAAATTTTATTTTCTGCCACGCTCCCCAACAAAGGGCATCATGAGATATGTCTATGCGTAGTTTCTATGCACGTAGTAGAACACAAAATTTTTGTGGGCGTTGGTTTTGTCAATTTTCTTGCCACTACTAGTCTTATCTTGCTTCAGCCGCATCGTGATGAAGCGCCTGCACCGACCTTACACGTGACGCTTACGTGAGACAAAGTTCCACCGATCGACATGCACTAGTCGCATAAGGTGGCTAGCGGGTGTCTGCTCTCCCACTTTAGTCGGATCGATTCGGCGAAAAGGGTCCTTATGAAGGGTAAATAGAAATTGGCATATCATGTTGTGGTTTTGGCGAGGTAAGAAACATTCTTGCTAGAAACCTATAGTAGCTGTAAAACATGCAACAACAATTAGAGGACGCCTAACTTGTTTTTGCAAAGATATGCCTTGTGATGTGATATGGCCAAAAGGATGTGATGAATGAAATATATGTGATGTATGAGATTGATCATGTTCTTTAATAGGAATCACGACTTGCATGTCGATGAGTATGACAACCAGCAGGAGCCATAGGAGTTGTCATTATTTTTTGTATGACCTACGTGTCATTGAATAACGCCATGTAATTACTTTACTTTATTGCTAAACACGTTAGCCATAGAAGTAGAAGTAATCGCTGGCGGACAACTTCATGAAGACACGTGATGGAGATCATGGTGTCACGCGGTGACGTTGATGATCATGGCGCTCAAGATGGAGATCAAAGGAGCAAAATGATATTGGCCATATCATGTCACTATTTGATTGCATGTGATGTTTATCATGTTTTGCTTCTTATTTGCTTAGTACGACGGTAGTAAATAAGATCCTCATAATAATTTCAAGAAAGTGTCCCCTAACTGCGGCGCCGCTAATGAAGTTCGTTGTCTCAAGCACCACGTGATGATCGAGTGTGATAGATTCTAACGCTCACATACAACGTGTAAGCCAGATTTACACATGCAAAACACTTAGGTTGACTTGACGAGCCTAGCATGTATGCACATGGCCTCAAACACAAGAGACCGAAAGGTCGAACATGAGTCATATAGAAGATACGATCAACATGAAGATGTTCACCGATGATGACTAGTCCGTCTCACGTGATGATCGGACACGGCCTAGTTGACTCGGATCATGGATCACTTAGATGACTAGAGGATGTCTATCTCGAGTGGGAGTTCATTATATAATTTGATTAGATGAACTTAATTATCATGAACTTAGTCTAAAATCTTTGCAATATGTCTTGTAGATCAAATGGCTCACGCTAATGTTGCCCTTAACTTCAACGCTGCTCCTAGAGAAAACCAAGTCGAAAGATGATGGCAAAGAACTATATGGATCGGGTCCTAACTTGAGGATCATCCTCATAGCTGCCAAGAAAGCATATGTCCTAGATGCACCGCTAGGTGAAGCAATTGCTTTCCCAAAGAACTCAAGACGTTATGAACGCCGGCAGTGCACAGAGTGATGATTACTCCCTCGTTCAAAGCGGCATGCTTTAAAGCTTAGAACCGTGGCTCCAAAAGCGTTGAGCAAGACAGAGCATATGAGATGTTCCAAGAGCTGAAAATGGTTTTCCAAGCTCACGCCTGGTCGAGATATGAAGTCTCCGACAAGTTCTACAGCTTGTAAGATGGAGGAGAATGGTTCTACAATGAGCACATACTCAAAATGTCTCGGTTGCACAACCGCTTATCTCACCGGGAGTTAATCTTCCTAATGACGCGGTGGTCGATGTAATCCTCCAATACTCCCACCTAGCTACAAGAGCTTCGTGATGAACTTCAATATGCAAGGATGGTGAAAACCATTCCTCGAGGTATATTAAATGCTGAAATCAGCGGAGGTGGAGATAAAAAGGAACATCAAGTGTTGATGGTCAATAAAACCACTAGTTTCAAGAAAGGCAAGGGTAAGAAGAACTTCAAGAAGGACGGCAAGGAGTTGTCGCCCACTACTGCCGCTTGCCGAAGAAGCCAAAGCATGGACCCAAACCTGAGATCGAGTGCTTTATTGCAAAGGAAGAGGACATCGAAGGAATCGCCTCAAGTACTTAGCGGACAAGAAGGCCGGCAACACCAAAGGTATATGTGATATACATGTAATTGATGTGTACCTTACCAAGACTGTAGTAGCTCCCGGTATTTGATACCGCAAGGTTGCTCATATTTGTAACTCAAAACCGAGCTGAGAATAAGCGGAGACCATGGCGGCGACGAGGTGACGATGCGCTGGGGAATGGTTCCAAGGTCGATGTGATCGCCGCCGCACGCTACCTCTACATTTACCTATGAGATTAGTTTTAAACCTCAATAATTGTTATTTAGTGCCAGATTGAGCATGAACATTGTATCTGGATCTCGCTAATACGAGATGGCTACTCATTTAAACCGAGAATAATGGTTGTTCTATTTATATGAGAGATATGTTTTATGGTCATGCCTCGCTGGTCGTTTATTCTTAATGAATCTCTAACATGATGTTACACATATTCATAGTGTGAATACCAAAAGATGTAAGGTTGATAACGATAGTCCCACATACTTGTGGCAATCGCCGCCTTTGGTCACATTATGTCAAACGATGAAGAAGCTCCATGTCGATGGACTTTGGAATCTCTTGATTATGAATCATTTGACACATGTGAACCATGCCTCATGGGAAAATGACCAAGACTCCGCTCTCCGAACAATGGAGCGAGCAACCAACTTATTGGAAATCATACATACCGATGTAAAGTGGTCCAATGAGCGCTGAGGGCTCATGGAGGCTATCGTTATGTTCTCACCTCACCGATGACTTGAGTAGATATGGGTATGTCTACTTGATGAAACACAAGTCCGAGACCTTGAAAAGTTCAAGGAATTTCGAATGAGGTAGAGAATCAACGTGACCGAAAGATAAAGTTCTACGATCGATCATGGGGGAGAATATTTAAGTCACGAATTTGGTACGCACTTAAGGAAATGTGGAATCGTTTCACAACTCACGCCGACCGAACACCTCAACAGAACGTGTGTCCGAACGTCAGAATCGCACTCTATTGGATATGGTGCGATCTATGATGTCACTCACCGATTTACCGCTATCATTTTGGGGATATGCCTAGAGACAGCCTACATTCACTTTAAATAGGGCACCGCCTAAACTGCTGAGACAACACCGTATGAATTATGGTTTGGGAAGAAACCTAAGTCTGTCGCTTTCTAAAAGTTTGGGGATGCGATGCTTATGTCAAGAAACTTCAACCCGAAAAGCTCGAACCCAAGTCGGAAAATGTGTCTTCATAGGATACCCAAGGAAACCATTGGGTATACCTTCTACCTCGATCCGAAGGCAAGATCTTTGTTGCCAAGAACGGGTCCTTTCTCGAGAAAGAGTTTCTTTAGAGAAGTAAGTGGGAGGAAAGTAGAACTCGATGAAGTACGCCTCTTGAACCGGAAAGTAGCGCAGCTCAGAAGATGTTCCCTGGTGCCCGCACCGACTAGAGAGGAAGTTAATGATGATGATCAAGGTACTTCGGATCAAGTTGCTACCGAACTTGAAGCTCCACAAGGACACGCTCCACACCGGAATGGTATGGCAACCCCGTCTCCGGAAATCGTTGTTAGACAACGTGAACCTTCGAACTATGAAGAAGCGATGGCGGGCCCAGATTCCAACAAATGGCTTGAAGCCATGCAATCCGAGATAGGATCCATGTACGAAAACAAAGTATGGACTTTGACAGACTTGCCCGATGATCGACGAGCGATAGAGAATAAATGGATCTTTACGAAGAAGACGGACGTGGATGGTAATGTTACCATCTATAAGGCTCGACTTGTCACTAAGGGTTATCGACTAGTTCAAGGGGTTGACTACGATGAGACCTTCTCACCCGTAGCGAAGCTTAAGTCCGTCCGAATCATGTTAGCAATCGACGATTCTATGATTATGAGATATGGCAAATGGACGCCAAAACGGCATTCCTTAACGACTTTCTTAAGGAAGAATTGTATATGATGCACCGGAAGGTTTTGTCGATCCTAAGAATGCTAACAAGGTGTGTAAGCTCCAAAGGCCCATCTATGGGCTGGTGCAAGCATCTTGGAGTTGGAACATTCGCTTAATGAAATAATCAAGGCGCTTAGTTTATGCACTTATGGAGAAGCCTCATGTTTACAAGAGAGTGAGGAGCTCAGAAGCATTTCTCATATTATATGTGGATGACATACTTTTGATGGGAAATGATATAGAACTTCTGGACAGCATTAAGGCCTACTTGAATAAGTGTTTTCAATGAAGGACCTTGGAGAAGTTGTTATATATTAGGCATCAAGATCTATAGAGATAGATCAAGACGCCTCATAGGTCTTTCACAAAGCACATACCTTGATAAGATATTGAAGAAGTTCAATATGGATCAGTCCAAGAAGGGGTTCTGCCTGTTGCAAGGTGTGAAATTGAGCTCACTCAATGTCCCACCACCACGTAAGATAGAGAAAAGA
>JAHHZJ010000645.1:0-26034 GCA_021437245.1 Aegilops speltoides | reverse complement strand
CTCTCAGATCACTCAAACCTTCATCGCTGCTATCATGGGCCACCGCCCACCCCACGCCCACCAACGCGCCAGAAGCTCCGCCACCATCCTCGACCTCCTCACCGAGCCACGCCCGAAGCCCTCAGAGATCGCCCTAACCATTCACGACGGGTTTGCTGGGATTCGCCACGACGCTCTAGAATCGCTGAGCTCTCGCTTTTCCTCTTTCCTGCGGTTTTCCTCTGCTTTCTAGCCACCGTGGCCATCGAGCCGACTTGCTTCGCCGCCGCCATGTCGCTATCATACACGGGCCGTGTAAGCACGATCCGAAGCTCACCACGAATCGACCGCACTTCGAGCATAACTCACACACCCATCCATCTCCCCTGCTCAGAGTTCGCCTCGCCAACACCCAACGCCGACACGCATACAGCTCGACCATGAAGCTCGCTTCCACCCCAGCCCTTCCGCTTTGCCCTACCAGATACGCTGAGTCCCGCTTACGTGAGGACCAAACCATGGTCGCTTTGGTCAATCGTGGCAAAACCTGAGCTAACCCAAGTGCTCGAAGTTTTGGTCGCCGCCAGAATTCCGCCGATGGTGACGGGCAGATTAGTTTAGGCTAATGACGACTTAGTCAACACCTAGTGACACCGACAAATAGGCCCCACCGCTAATTAATCATAGATTAGTTTCGCTTAGTTTTAACTAACCTCGGTCATCGCTGTTACCGAATTATGCCGACATGGCTATCGATCGGGTCCATGTCGCTGACCCTAATCGCACTAAGACACCGACTCAAGGTCCCACCGTCGTTGACTCGACGCCTCTGCTGACCTCCTCGACGCCACTCGACGCATCATGCAATAACTAATTTCTGGATTTATTTTTATTCAGGAAATTCCATAAATTGTTGCAAACTTCTAAAATTCATATAAATCAACCGTAGCTCCAAATGAAATAAATATATATGAAAATGATCAAAAAATCCAATCTATCCATCTGCATCATTTTCATGCATGTTAGAACAACTTACCGCTGCTTAGCACAAATCATATAAATGGCATTTGGACATCCACATATGGAGTTTGAATCAACTCGGATTCAAACAAACTTCATTTAATATGGTTAGTTGCATTAGCTCAATCAACAAAGATATTGCCATGACATTATCATGCATCATATTTGTTGCATTGCATTGATTGTGTCCTCTTTATTTGCCAAGAATCGCCCCTCTCGAGACGTGGTTTCGACGATGAGATCGATGACATCGATGAAGAGCTATAATATCTTCGTAAGTGCTGTGCAACCAAAACCCCTTGCTCATTCCGACATAATCCCACTCTCTCGCTTCCCGCCTATTTTATCGCAGAGGGACAACAACGATACAATCACATTTGGCGTAGTTGAAACCTTTATCCTCTACATGACCTGCCATTCCACAAGAATAGATGAAACCCACTAGCATGAGTAAGAGTTGTTTGAGCCTCACAGCCTACTCATTCATGCTTGTTTGTCATGCCTGCCATCGCTTAGAGTTGAGTCGGTCCGATTCATCGAGGATGAATCAAAGGTATGTGAACATGTCCTACCGTGTGTGAGCTATGTGTGAACACGACGGTAAAGGTAGCGGTGAGAGGCCATGTAGGAGTACATAGGGTTGTCTCATTGCATTGGCCTCGTGAACTGAAGTTCTATGTTTAGGATCCATGATTCAGCTATTACCACGCATTGGGCCCAAACCAATGGACCTCTCTGGCTTTAATCACCCTTGTCCTTCCTCCCAGTTGCAAGTAGTTTCGTGTTTGTAGGTATGGGAGGTCATGTGATGTGTAGGCACGTGGCACGGTGTACGGGCGCCATTTGGTGTCTCGAACCCCGCCACATCGCTGTGAGCAACCTCCAGCCGATCTCATGGATGGAACCCTAATAGGCGATAAACTCGACTAGGGACTTGAGTGTTTAGGTAGGTCGGGCCGACACTCCACGCTGGGCTTCCGCAAGGTTGCCGAGTACATGTCGTGTAAACGGTAAGTGGTGAGAGCGTAGTGAAGAAGTACACCTCGCAGGTTAACATCATCTATTCGAATAGCCGTGTCCGTAAAGGACTTCTCCGTTACCGCATGCTATAGACAAGGAAAGTGGATACTCTAAAATACGCAAGATAGTGAGTGCTATGGATATGCTTCGAGGGAGACGGAGCGATCCATAGTGGTGTATTGATATGGTGAATATGTGGACTCGTGCGCCACCTCAAAAGAGTTACTTGCAAATGTAGTTTAGGATAGCCACCGAGTCAAAGCTGGTTTGTCATAAACTCCACCATCCCTTTGTTGATAATGATGCATATGTAGTTAGTTCCGATAAGTCTTGCCGGGTACATTTGTACTCATGTTTGCCTATTTTATGTTTTTTGCAGAGACCTCGTTCCTTAGTAGTTCCGTGGACTTCATCGCTTAGCTTGTTACCTCAGCTACCTCTTGTGCCTCAAAGATCTGTAGATAGTCAAAGCCGTTTTTTCATTTGTAGATGTCTGCATCGCATATAAGTTTCCGCTGTGCTTTGACTTGTATGTTTCAATGTTGGGTCGTGAGACCCATATAGTCTAATGAATAAGTAGTCAAAATACATCGGCATATTGTGTGTATGTTGTTGAAATGCTTGGTATGTGTGGGATCCGACTATCTAGTTGTTTATCTTTAGTAGCTCTACTGAAATGTCTCATAGTGTCCACCGAGCCATGGTAGCTTGCTATCGCCGAACACTTAGGGCTGGCCGATGTGTCCTTCTTCGCCTCGGTCTGGTTCCCTTGGGGAAATGTCACGATGAATACCGAGTCCGTTAGCTTGCTACAGCCCGGTGCACCGGAGTCCTCATAGCCCAATGCTACGTACCGATTCACTCAACACGACCGACACGCTCGATGCTTCGTCTGTTCTGCCACTTTGGGTTTACGACCAGCCATGTCAGCCCGGCTCCTTATCATATGGATGCTATATATACATAGGCGTTTAACGGCCCGGCAAATAAGGCTGCAACCGTATGCGAGGTCAGAAGTGATATGAGGTGTTACATGCTAGATCGATGGTATTGAGTTGGGGTCCCGACACTTTTGCATTAAGATTTTGTGCATTCAACCCTAAAAGCACATGTCAACCTCTCGCTTCCTTTGTAGGGCCTATATTTTACTTTACCTTTACTTTATGCAAGAGTCAAGGTGATCTTCACCTTCCTTCTTTTCATTTTATCCTTTGGCAAGCACCTCGTGTTGGAAAGATCCTCGATATATATCCAATTGGATGTGTTAGCATGAACTATTATTGTCGACATCACACAAAGGTGAATACGTTGGGAGCTTAAATTATAATCCCCATCTTTCAAAGTTGTCCCATTAAAACTCCATAACCATAAGTATTGCGTGAGTGTTAGCAATTGTAGAAGACTATATGATAGTTGAGTATGTGGAGTTTGCTAAATCAAAGCTCCGACATAGACCTTCCTAAAAATAAGATGAATTGTAATTGTTTGATGATTGAGAATGAAGTTTGCTAGCTTTCAAGAAAGTTTATGGTCTATGCTTTTATGTGAATTGCTTGTTACTTATTCGTGAGAAGTTTTATGAGATGAATCCGTTATGACATATAATCATGCTAGAAAATGTGATTGAAATTATCATTGATCAAACTTGTGCAAATTGCTAGCATTCACACTTCATAAATTCTTTCTTTTATCATTTACCTACTTCTGCAGGAATTAAGCTTGGGGATGTTGATATCGCTCCAATGTATCTATAATTTATGAAGCATTCATATTTTATTATCTATTTTGAATGTTTACACGCTTTTATTATATAACTTATATATTACTTTGGGACTAACCTATTAACCGGAGGCCCAGCCCAGGTATTTTTGCCTATTTCAAAGGTTTTCAAGAAAAGGAATATCAAACGGAGTCCAAATGGAATGAAACCTTCGATGCTATTTTTGGAACGAAGCGATCCAGAGACTTGTAGTTCAAGTCAAGGAAGCTTCAAGGTGGCTGACGAGGTGGGAGCCTCTCACTGGCGCGGGCTTCTCGTCTGGGACCTCGAGCGCCCCGATCGACTTTTTCGCCATATATTCCCATATACCCTAAAAAAACAGCGTAACAATAGATCGTGGGTCTGCCACCGCAAGCCTCCTATAGCCACCAAAACCTCCTGAGCCTCGTTCCCGACCTCCCGGGAGGGGGATCCTCACGGTGGCCATCTTCATCATCCCGCGCCTCCATGACGCAGGAGGAGTAGTTCACCCTCGTGGCTGAGGGTATGTACCAAGAGCTATGTGTTTGATCTCTCTCTCTCTCTCTCTCTCGTGGTTCGACTTTGACGATCTTGATAGCTTTGCTATTATAGTTGGATCTTATGATTTCTCCCCTCTACTCTTGTGATGAATTGAGTTTTCTCGCTTAGTTATCTTATCGGATTGAGTCTTTAAGGATTTGAGAACACTTGATGTATGTCTTGTCGTTTTATCTGGGTGAAATGGGATATTCACGATCTACTCATGATGGTATTTTGGTGATCAACTTGCGGGTTCAATGAATCTATGGATGGGGGCAAATGCCGCCTTTGACTCTCCGGAGAAACTTTGGGGCAATTTTTGAAGTACTTTGTGTTGGTTGAATAGATGAACTGAGATTGTGTGATGCACATCGATAATCATGCCCATGGATACTTGAGGTGACAATGAGCATCTAGGTGACATTAGGGTTTGGTTGATTTCTTAAGGTGTTATTCTAGTATGAACTCTGATAGATTGTAATGGAAATAATAGTCGTGTTATTTTACTACCAGACTCTTGAATAGATTGAGCAAAGGATAACTTTGAGGTGGTTTCACTCCTACCATAATCCTTCGTTGTCCTCCGCTATTAGTGGCTTTGGAGTGACTTTCGTTGCATATTGAGGATTATATGATCTATCTGTGTTATTATTGTTGAGAGAACTTTCACTAGTGAAAGTATGAACCCTATGCCTTGTTTCCTAGCATTGCAATACCGCCACGCCACTTTTATCATTAGTTACCTTGTGTTTTTATATTTTCAGATTACAAAACCTATATCTACCAACCATATTGCACTTGTATCACCATCTCTTCACGAACTAGTGCACCTACAATTTGCCATTGTATTGTGTGTTGGGGACACAAGAGACCTTTTGTTATTTGGCTTGTGGTTGTGTGAGAGAGACCATCTTCATCCCACACCTCCCACGGATTGATAAAACTGTGTCAATCACTTGAGGGAAATTTGTCACCCTACAAACCTCTCGCACTTGGAGGCCCAACAACGCTCTACAAGAAGAAGGTTGTGTAGTACATCAATGTGCTTGTGAGAAAGTCCTATTGCCGCCTTGATCTATCTCTATAGATCTTGATGCCCAATATATAAGTAGCTTCACCGAGGTCTTTCATTGAAAATTTTATTCAAGTATCCTTTTATGCTATCCAAATTCTATATCATTTTCAATCAACAATATGTCGCCTACATATAATATCGTAAATGCCACAGAGCTCCCACTCACTCTCTTGTAAATGCAAAGCTCCAAAAGTCTCAGATAAAACCATATGCTTTGATCACACTATCAAAATGTTTATTCCAACTCCGAGAGGCTTGCACCAAATCCATAAATGGATAGCTAGAGCTTGCACACTTTGTTAGCACCTTTAGATCGACAAAACCTTCTGGTTGCATCATATATAACTCTTCTTCCGTAAATCCATTCAGAATGCAGTTTTGACATCCATTTGCCAAATTTCCTAATCATAAAATGCGCAATTGCTAACATGATTCGAGATACTTAAGCATCGCCACGGGTGAGAAAGTCTCATCGTAATCAACCCCTTGAACTTGTCAAAACCCGCCGCAAAGTCGAGCTGTAGAGAGTAACATTACCATCAGCTGCCTCTTCTTGAAGATCCATTTATTTTTGGTGGCTTGCCGATCATCGGGCAAGTCAACCAAAGTCCATACTTTGTTCTCATACATGGATCCCATCTCGCATTTCATGGCTTCAAGCCATTTTAAGGAATCGGCTCATCATCGCTTCCTCAGGATCACCGATGCGCTATATCTCCCACGGGTCCAAGCACGACTTAGAGGCATAACCGCATTGAAAGCAATGTCGCAAGTGAGGTAATCTTCACACAACCCATGTAATACATAAGGGAAAAGATACATAGTTGGCTTACAATCGCCACCACACAATTACATGAATAAAGCATTACATCATACAGATACAATCAAGGTCCACTTGAACCAAAATAAAAGAAGAACCCCAAATGCATAAAGGTCCCCGATCGACCCCAACCGGGCTCCACTATCGATCAACTAGAACAAAACAACACAAAGGGCAAGATCTTCATCGAAGCTCCTCCGAGCTTGGTTGCGCCACCTGCTCGGGTAACATAGGCACCGCAAACTGGTTTTGAAGTATCTGAGCCACGAGGACTCAAAGAATCCCATTACCATGGGTATCAAGACTAGCAAAGCTTAATGGCAAGGAAGGGGTAAAGGTGAGGTTGCAGCAGCGCTAGCAAGTATGGTGGCTAACATACGCAAATGAGAGCCAGAAGAGAAACAAAGGAACGGGTCGTGAAGCTAGCAATGATCAAGAGGTGATCCTCAACACCTACTTACGCCAAACATAACCTAAACCGTGCACTACTCGGACTCCGCCAGAAGAGACCATCACTACACACTCGGTTGATGCGCTTTAATTCGGATCTCGTGTCAAGTTATTTACAACCGACATTAACAAATTCCCATCTCGCCATAACCGGGCACGGCTCGAAAGTTTGTACCCATGGGGTGTCCCAACTAAGCCCATGACAAGCTCTCACGATCAACCAAGGATAGAATCTCCTGTGAAGACCCGACTACCTCGAATCCCGCTTACAAGACATTTCGACAATGGTAAAACAAGACCAGCAAAGCCACTGACGCGCCGATTAATCCCGAGCAGGAGCTGCACATATCTCGCTCAGGGCAACACCGGATGAGACATCCTACGAGTAAAACCAGATTTCGATTTACACCCCGAGGGGGGGCCTCGTAGTTTATTGCGGACCAAGACTTAGACAAGCACCGCCCGGGGCTAAATAAAGATGACCTCGGTTGGTCAACCCAAGGAAGGGTATAGGTGGTGGTGAGGCAAATGGTAAACCAAGGTTGGGCCTTTGACAAGTTTTATTCAAAGCGAATCGTCAGGGGGTCTCATAATCATCCGACCGCTGCTAGGAACGCAAAATCCGGGAACATAACACCTGTATGACGGAAACTAGGGCGGCAAGAGTGAAAAAACACTGTGCATAAGGCCGAGCCTTCCACCCTTTACCAAGTATATAGATGCATTAATAATATAAGAGATATTGATATCCCAACATAACCCCTGCCCACCATGGAGCAACCTTCAACTTCACCTTAACTAGCAACGCTTATAAGAGGGGCTGAGCAAAGCGGTAACATAGCCAAACAATGGTTTGCTAGGAATGGTGTCAAAGGTTAGAGGTTCATGGCAAGTTTGGGAGGCTTGAAGAGCAAATGATAGGTAACGCAACATACGATAGAACGAAGCAACTAGCATAGCAATGATAGTAGTGAGATCCGTGGTAGCGGTCATCTTGCCTGAAATCCCGCTTAGGAAGAAGAACGAGTCCATGAAGAAGAACGATCGGTCGAACCAATCCTGTAGAGACGAACGAATCCTCACGATCAAGAACGAAACAGGAACTAACAAGAAGAAGCACAACATAGGTAAACACACCACACATGAACAAGGCATGATGCACAAAAGCATGATGCATGACAAGGCTACATGAAGCTTCATGGCAAGATGATGCAAACAAGAATAACACATCAAGGCAAGTTTAAATGAGGCCGAACAACATATAACAATTCGTAAGTCCTCATATGCATATCAAGAAGTCTCAAGCATCTAAGTTTGGGGATGCCCTGCTAGGCATCCCACCTTTCTTCTTCGACATAACTATCTGTTAGTATCGGTTGAACCTAAGTTTTTGCTTCTTCACATGAGTTGTGCTATCCTTGCAATGTCATTTTATTTTTTTGTTTGCTGTTTGAATAAAATACCAAAATCTGAAATTTTTAAATGAGAGAGAGTCTTCACATAGTTACATAATTATTTAGCTACTCATTGATCTTCACTTATATTTTTGAGTAGTTTGGTTTACTACTCTAAAGTTTATCCGAAAATCTAAATTATATATGATTTGCTTATCCCATGGGGAGTAATGACTTCACATCTAAGAAGTAGAGGTTGTAAATTTATTGAAGGTTAGCATTGTATAGGTCATTTGAACAATTCATGAAAGAATATTGAAGAAAGAGAGATTTCACATATAAATATACTATCTTAGACATCTTCTATGATTGTGAGCACTCATTAAAGTATGACATGCTAAAGAGTTGATGTTGGACAAGGAAGACAATGTAATGGTTTATGTTTTCTCATAGCTTGGCTTTCCCCTCATGCTAGCTAAATTCTTGCACCAAGTAGAGATACTACTTGTGCTTCCAAATATCCTTAAACCCAGTTTTGCCATGAGAGTCCACCATACCTACCTATGGATTGAGTAAGATCCTCCAAGTAAGTTGTCATGTTGCAAGCAATAAAATTGCTCTCTAAATATGTATGACTTATTAGTGCGAGAAAATAAGATTTATACGATCGCAGGATATGGAAGTAATAAAAGCAACAGTTCATAATAAAGGTTCATATCACAAGTGGCAATATAAAGTGACATTCTTTTGTCACATCCCTAGTTTCGCCCCACTCTATGCTAGCTTCCATGTGAGCATCATGTTTAAATTCAAATGAAACTTGAATTGAGGAATTTTCAAAAGCCCCTAAAAACCTCAAAAAATAACCAACATTTAAATCTTCTCAAATGAATCCAAGAAAATGTTCTGTTATTCTATTGAAATATTGGTAAGAGGTAAAATTCAAACCAATATTTTTGGAGTCACAGAAATATTTATTTTGGCCATTTGAATTAATCCAATAACTATTTGCTTTGGATTTATATTTAATATATATTAAATATGACTCAATAATTTCGAAGTTTGTGAGTGGCTTTGTATATATTTTAGCAAGCCACATAATAAACTACAGATTTATTAAAATGATTTAGTTGCTAAACTAAATCAAAACAGAGAAGAATATAGAAAATGTAAAATAATAGAGAGAGAGAGATTACCCGCGCACCTCGGTCGGCCTAGCATCAGAGCAGCCCACCAGCCCATCCGCCACCATCACCGACCTCTCGCCAGAGGACAAGATTGCAGGCCGCAGTGAGAGCACACGCCCGCCACCTCCGCTCACGATTTCTCTCCTAGGCCTCCTCGCGACGCCACGCAGCCCAACCGCTCTCACTCTCCTGCTTCCTCCTCTCCTCTCTCCCACTGAGCCACCCGAACCTCGCTGCTGTCGCGCCGGCCACCGCCCACCACGCTCACCAACGCGCCAAGCCCGCCACTTGCCCTGACCTCCCCATCGAGCCACGCCCGAAGCTCAGCTGCAGTTCCTAACCTTCTCGATCACGACGGGCTCTGCTGGGATTCATGAGCCGCCTTCTCTCGCCTCGCTGACGCCTGAATTGCCGTGAGCCTCCGCTTTTCCTCTCTCCCCTGCGGTTTCCCGCAGCTTAGCCACTGCGGGCTATCGGAGCGATTGCTCTCGCCCAGCCATGTCGCCATCTGCATAGCCAGTAAGCACGATCGAGCTCACCATCGAATCGACCGCGACTTCGAAAGCATAACTCACACACCCATCCATCTCCTCGCTCAGAGTCTGCCTCGCCAACACCCAACGCCGACAGCTGCACGAAGCTCGACCGCGAAGTTCGCTTCCACCCCAAATTCTTCCGCTTGCTCTTCTACCAGAGCGAAGTCCTAGTTACGCCAGAGGACCAAACCATGGTCGTGGTCAATCGTGGGCAAAACCCGAGCTAACCTAGTGTCTCTTTGGTCGCCACAGAATTCCGCGATGGTGACGGCAGAATAGTTTAGGCTAATGACGCACTTAGTCAACACCTAGTGACACCCATAGCAGGCCCCCGCTAATTAATCATAGATTAGTTTCGCTTAGTTTTAACTAACCTTAGTGGCCCCATCGCTGGGCTGTCAATTATGCCGACATGGCCATCGATCGTTCATGTCGCTGACCCTAATCGCATCGAGACATCGACTGTGGGTCCCACTAGTCAGTTGACCTCGATGACCCCGCTGACCGACGCCACTCGACGACATGCAATAACTAATTTCTGATTTATTTTATTCATGAAATATCGTAAATTGTTGCAAACTTCTAAAATTCATATAAAATCAACCGTAGCTCCAAATGAAATAAATTATATATAAAAAATGATCAAAATCCAATCTATCCATCTGCATTCATTTTCATGCATGTTAGAACAACTTACAACTGCTGTTTAGCACAAATCATATAAATGGCATTTGGATATCCACATATGGAGTTTGAATTTGAACTCGGATTCAAACCAACTTCATTTAATATGGTTGTTAGTTGCATTAGCTCAATCAACAAAGATATTGCCATGACATTATCATGCATCATATTTGTTGCATTGCATTGATTGTGTCCTCTTTATTTGCCGTAACCGCCCCTCTCGATAGACGTGGTTTCAACGATGAGATCGATGACACCGATGAAGAGCTATAATATCTTAAGTGCTGTGCAAGCAAAACCCCTTGTTCATTCCGATATAATCCCACTCTCGCTTCCCGCTCTATTTTAATGCATTAGGACAACAACGATACAACTGCTATTTGTCATGTAGTTGAACCTTTATCCTCTCGCATGACTGTCATTCCATAGTAAATAGATGAAACCCACTAGCATGAGTAGGAGTTGTTTGAGCCTCTGCAGCCTACTCATTCATGCTTGTTGTCATGCTCACATCGCTTAGAGTTGAGTGGGTCTCGATTCATCGAGGATGAATCGAGGTGTGAACATGTCCCACTGTGTGAGCTAAGTTTGTGAACACGACGGTAAAGGTAGGTGAGAGGCCATGTAGGAGTACATGGTGGGTTGTCTCATTGCAGCCCTCAAGAACTGAGTTCTGTGTTTGTGATCCATGATTCACCATTACACACATTGGGCCCAAACCAATGGACCTTCGCTTTAATCACCCTTGTCCTTTGTCCAGAGTGCTTGTGTAGTTTCGTGTTTGTAGTATGAGGTCGGGCAGCGCACGACCGGAGGTGGGCTGTGATGTAGGCACGGGCACTGGGCGCCGCTTGGTGTCTCGTGAACCCCGCCACATCGCTTTTAAATGAGCGAAATGGATTCATGGCAATAAACTGACTAGGGACTTGAGTGTTTAGGTAGGCCGACACCCACGCTGGGCTTCCGCTGAAGGTTGCCGAGTACATGTCGTAAACGGCGGTAAGTGAGAGTGAAGAACACACCTCGCAGGGTTAACATCATCTATTCAATAGCCGTGTCCACGTAAAGGACTTCGGGTTGTCAGACAAGCTCATAGACAAGTGAAAGTGGATACTCTAAAATACGCAAGATAAGTGAGTGTTATGGATGGCGCTCTCAGAGAGACGGAGCGGATCCATAGTGGTGTATTGATATGGTGAATATGTGGACTGTGCGCCACCTCAAAAGAGTTACTTGGCAAATGAGTTTAGATAGCCACCGAGTCAAAGCCGCTTGTCACGTTAAACTCCACCATCCCCTTTGTTGATAATGATGCATGTGTAGTTAGTTCTGTAAGTCTTGTCAAGTACATTTGTACTCACGCTTGCCTATTTTATGTTTTTGCAGAGAGACGCTTAGTAGTTCCAAGGTGGACTCGTTACGCCACGATCTTGTGCCCTCGGCAGGATCCGCCAAGTTTTCATTTGTAGATGTCTCAGACTATATATTAGCTTCCGCTTGTGCTTTGACTTGTATTTCAATGTTGGGTCGTGAGACCCATGTTTGTAATATCGCCCTGAATAATGAATAAATACTTTGAGTCATGATATGTTGTATTTGCACATATATCATATGTTGTTGAAATGCTTGGTATGTGTGGGATCCGACTATCTAGTTGTTTATCTTTAGTAGCCTCTACCGGAAATGTCTCATAGTGTTTCCACCGTTAGCTGGCACACGCTTCCGAACACTTTTGGCCGGCATGTGTCCTTCTTCGTTCTGTCTCTTCTTCGGAAATGCCACGATGAATACCGGAGTCCTGCTTGTTCAAGCGTTCGGTTCACCTGAGTCCAATAGCCCACATACAGATCTCACCGATCACCACACATTCGATGTCGGTCATGGATGCTCTGTCGTCACTTCTTGGGTTTACGACCAGCCATGTCACCGATCCTTATCATATGGATGCTAGCGACACTATCATATACGCAGCCAGGCTTAAACGGTCCCGCAAAGGTAAGGCGACAATTCGTACCGCGCGCCAAAGCCAGCAAAAGTGATATGAGGTGTTACATGCTAGATCGATGTGGCATTGAGTCGTGGTCCCGACAGCTTTTGGTATCGAGCTTGATCTTCAGATTACCAAGCCAAACCGGTCGGGTTGTGTCTAGAAATGCTTTAGTTATGTAAGGGAATTGATCAGGATGGAACGAAGGCCTTTTTACCCTTATACCTCATGGCCTTCGATCGAAGTCAACTCTCTCTTCTACGGGATTAAGAACTAGGCCTTCTCATCTATCTATCGTGATGACGGTTACTAATCCATAGACTTTAAGATTGTTGGTTTCAAGCCTCAATTCAGTTTCTACTACTTTTAATATGTTCTCGCTCTACCAACCTTGATATGATGTTGTTAAGGACTATGCAAATCCTTGTGAATGTCTCAAATCTTTTCTCGAGCATTTACACCGTATAACGTCTCCATCCTGTTTCTAAACAACTGACGACTTGCAAAATCCTTTCTTCTGGTTTTGATGTTCCTTAAAAAGTTAATCACACTAATTGCTGAGTTGAGGTAATTTATTGCCTTGACATATATGTTGGAGTTATTATTACGAGCCTAGGTGTCTTAGAGGATTACCTAGTAAACTAGCCATGTTTTGTGTCCCAAAGGTGAAGACTCGCCTTTATTTCTAAAGCATCCTGTGATGCAATTTAGTTAGTAGGTATTCTACTCGGGTTTTGAACCCGATATTCACCCTACTCATCATGTTGATAGTGTTTGCTCGCTCTTTAGGTAATTAGTAACCTTGATAGTTCACGAGGTTCGTGGTATATCATTCTTCCAAATACCATGAACTACTTATGGCGTAGTTCCTGTGAACCAAAAGATCAAAAGTGCTCTCGATGAATTATTGACTTATTTGAATTTACCCCACCTTCTCGCATGAATTGTCCGAAGAATATGTCAACTCGCTCGACATTCTAATCCATGCATTCACAACTCAGAAATCATATGTTCTTTTGAGTTGTCCCTCTTAGTTTTCTCACTCGCCTATCAATTGATAGACAAGAATAGTGCACTCGAGCTCATCGATGCTTATTATTTCCGGGCTGCCCTATTCCAGAATGACTAGGAGAAACGAACTCCAGCATTTTGTCCATTTCCGTGATTGGGTCAAAGTAGTCATAATTCGCATCAAATATAATCCAGCTTTTGTTCCTGCTCTACCTTAGAGTAGTATCTTTATATCAAGAATGTCACGGAATTGCACACCATCCTATGAATTCTTGATGTAGTATACCTCGCCATCATTACTCATTCCTTGGTTCCGTCGACGAACCGAATATCGACAAGTGAATCGCGATGTGTGAAATCTATACCCTAGCAACTCGTTTAGTAGTTAAAGGACAATAACCTCACTCTTAGCATGTTGATTGAATCATCACCCTAAGTGTGATTGTGCTACCTAGTCCTTATTTCCTGCACCTCCGATCAATGAGTTAGGATCTTGTCAAACCTCGCTTCTTTTGATCATATCTTCTGCCTCAAAAGCAAGATTGTTCTTTAGCTTAGTATCATGGCTCGTGATTTTCCTAATATCTTCTAAGTATCACTGGATGTCACCCGACCGCTATGTTGAGTTCGGATCAAGGTGGTTTATTCTAAACCACCCTTTCTCCAAGAATTCGTGTTGATACCCCCGAGGTAGTTGGTTGCTTGCCAACAACTTGGAGAGTTGGAAGATAAAAGCTTGTCCGACTTAGCTCAACCCAAAGGGATGTTTGTTGTGTGAAGGAAGATGGATCTTCATCGATTGATCCTCGTGACCAGTTGTTGAGCTATCGTTTTTAAAACTTTGATTTGAGTATGGGCATCCTCAAATCAAATCGTAATCATGATGTTCATAATGTTGTCTTACCTCGTGAATTTTCCCCAGCATACACCATTATATCTTTTGGTCCGACAAATACTATCACCTTGTTCATATAGTTATGAATTCCATTTCCATGGGAATCTAGATGAATTGTTGTTGAGTCCATCAACAACATTTTTATCTCCTCCATGATTCGTGTTGAACATCAAGATAGTATTGGAAACTTTTTAAAGCATTTGTTCATGCTAGCTCATGAAGCATATGTTCGGATGTAAGAAGTGACTTTCTAGTTCATGTGCATTTGATGCAAGTCATTGCGGATTTGAGAAAGCTTGTTTTTTCCCCCGAATCATCCCAAGTCACCATGCATAATGCATGGTATTCGTGGTCCGGAGACTTGCAACCTTCATTCTATATGTAGCACACCAAGCCACCGATTGATTTGTTCAAAGAAGTTCGCGCGCTAACTCAAGGGCCCGGACGGATATGCACAAGACTTCGTATCTCGATGATGGTTCCTCCGAACTCGTAGTGTTTTATTATAAGACTACTACTTGGTCATGCTTGCTCAGCAGCGTGGTCCACATGTTTCAGTGTAAGCGGCCTGCGTTTTGGAGCCCGCTATCGTAGTTCATATCCGAGAATCTCGCAACGCCATCTCGCCGATTTGTGTTGCAAACTTTCTTTCGGACATGCTGAGTCCGAGGTATCCTATCACCAATCGGATCTGAATCTCGGCAGATTTGATGGTTGGAACATTCCAACAGCATGTTGTTCCCAGCCGCACCGCCATTGTGCCAATTTACCATGGCTGCCCTCAGCGCGCCATTTCCAAGATCATCTTCCAAGGTGGTCCTATCATGGGACCCATCCATTTCCGATAAGCAAAAGTCATCCATTGCTCTTCAACAAGGTAGTCCACATCATCCATTCTAGTCTAAGCAAGTCTTCTTTTGAACTCCTTCTGCCATCGCTTGAGAATTGGCTGGGTACACAAAGAGTTTCAATGATCTCTAATCAAAGGTAATTTTTTTGCCACTTAAGGGAATATATCTATGAGTCACCATCCCTAGGTGTCTTGTTGTGGTATCATGGCAACTCAACTCCTCACGCGCTGACAACCGACACACCTCTTAAGTGCGGAATTGTTGTCTCACCTAGTGAACCTTTGACATCTATTCCACTCCATCCCTTTGGATGAACTTCAGATCCCAGCTCGAGATGATCTTACCTCTCACCCATGAGTTGATCATCGATCTCGAGATCTCTCGACAATCTCCTTCCGCAGCTATCGTGTTGAATGAAGACTCGCAAGTTTAACGCCCAAAAAATTGAGTCAACAGATCAATGACCTCGAGAAGACAGCTTGATCATGAAGTTTCATGATACTTAGTGTCCCTTTGTCTTCTTTCACGCCTTGAATCTCGACGAGATTCTTGTTTAGTGGGGTGAGCTGTCACATCCCTAGTTCTGCCCGACCTATGCTAGCTTCCATGTGAGCATCATGTTTAAATTCAAATGAAACTTGAATTGAGGAATTTTCAAAAGCCTCCTAAACCCTCAAAAAATAACCAACATTTAAATCTTCTCAAATGAATCCAAGAAAATGTTCCTTATTCTATAGAAATATTGGTAAGAGGTAAAATTCAAACCATATTTTTGGAGTCACAAATATTTACTTTGGCCATTTGAATTAATCCAATAACTATTTTTTGGATTTATATTTAATATATATTAAATATGACTCCAATAAGTTTGTGAGTGGCTTTGTATATATTTTAAAGCCACATAATAAACTACAGATTTATTAAAATGATTTAGTTAAACTAAATCAAAACAGAGGAAGAAATAGAAAACATAAACTAAAGAGAGAGAGAGAGAGATTACCTGGCGCCACCTCGCCGGCCTAGCATCAGAGCAGCCCACTGTGCCCATCTACCAGCCATCACCGAACTCGCCAGAGGACACACAGATATTGCCACAGCACACGCCTCCGCCACTCCGCTCACGCTTCCTTGTTGCCTGGCCTCCTCGACGCCCACGCAGCCCCAACCGCTTCTCACTCTCCCCTGCTTCTCCTCCTCTCAGATCACTCAAACCTTCATCGCTGCTATCATGGGCCACCGCCCACCCCACGCCCACCAACGCGCCAGAAGCTCCGCCACCATCCTCGACCTCCTCACCGAGCCACGCCCGAAGCCCTCAGAGATCGCCCTAACCATTCACGACGGGTTTGCTGGGATTCGCCACGACGCTCTAGAATCGCTGAGCTCTCGCTTTTCCTCTTTCCTGCGGTTTTCCTCTGCTTTCTAGCCACCGTGGCCATCGAGCCGACTTGCTTCGCCGCCGCCATGTCGCTATCATACACGGGCCGTGTAAGCACGATCCGAAGCTCACCACGAATCGACCGCACTTCGAGCATAACTCACACACCCATCCATCTCCCCTGCTCAGAGTTCGCCTCGCCAACACCCAACGCCGACACGCATACAGCTCGACCATGAAGCTCGCTTCCACCCCAGCCCTTCCGCTTTGCCCTACCAGATACGCTGAGTCCCGCTTACGTGAGGACCAAACCATGGTCGCTTTGGTCAATCGTGGCAAAACCTGAGCTAACCCAAGTGCTCGAAGTTTTGGTCGCCGCCAGAATTCCGCCGATGGTGACGGGCAGATTAGTTTAGGCTAATGACGACTTAGTCAACACCTAGTGACACCGACAAATAGGCCCCACCGCTAATTAATCATAGATTAGTTTCGCTTAGTTTTAACTAACCTCGGTCATCGCTGTTACCGAATTATGCCGACATGGCTATCGATCGGGTCCATGTCGCTGACCCTAATCGCACTAAGACACCGACTCAAGGTCCCACCGTCGTTGACTCGACGCCTCTGCTGACCTCCTCGACGCCACTCGACGCATCATGCAATAACTAATTTCTGGATTTATTTTTATTCAGGAAATTCCATAAATTGTTGCAAACTTCTAAAATTCATATAAATCAACCGTAGCTCCAAATGAAATAAATATATATGAAAATGATCAAAAAATCCAATCTATCCATCTGCATCATTTTCATGCATGTTAGAACAACTTACCGCTGCTTAGCACAAATCATATAAATGGCATTTGGACATCCACATATGGAGTTTGAATCAACTCGGATTCAAACAAACTTCATTTAATATGGTTAGTTGCATTAGCTCAATCAACAAAGATATTGCCATGACATTATCATGCATCATATTTGTTGCATTGCATTGATTGTGTCCTCTTTATTTGCCAAGAATCGCCCCTCTCGAGACGTGGTTTCGACGATGAGATCGATGACATCGATGAAGAGCTATAATATCTTCGTAAGTGCTGTGCAACCAAAACCCCTTGCTCATTCCGACATAATCCCACTCTCTCGCTTCCCGCCTATTTTATCGCAGAGGGACAACAACGATACAATCACATTTGGCGTAGTTGAAACCTTTATCCTCTACATGACCTGCCATTCCACAAGAATAGATGAAACCCACTAGCATGAGTAAGAGTTGTTTGAGCCTCACAGCCTACTCATTCATGCTTGTTTGTCATGCCTGCCATCGCTTAGAGTTGAGTCGGTCCGATTCATCGAGGATGAATCAAAGGTATGTGAACATGTCCTACCGTGTGTGAGCTATGTGTGAACACGACGGTAAAGGTAGCGGTGAGAGGCCATGTAGGAGTACATAGGGTTGTCTCATTGCATTGGCCTCGTGAACTGAAGTTCTATGTTTAGGATCCATGATTCAGCTATTACCACGCATTGGGCCCAAACCAATGGACCTCTCTGGCTTTAATCACCCTTGTCCTTCCTCCCAGTTGCAAGTAGTTTCGTGTTTGTAGGTATGGGAGGTCATGTGATGTGTAGGCACGTGGCACGGTGTACGGGCGCCATTTGGTGTCTCGAACCCCGCCACATCGCTGTGAGCAACCTCCAGCCGATCTCATGGATGGAACCCTAATAGGCGATAAACTCGACTAGGGACTTGAGTGTTTAGGTAGGTCGGGCCGACACTCCACGCTGGGCTTCCGCAAGGTTGCCGAGTACATGTCGTGTAAACGGTAAGTGGTGAGAGCGTAGTGAAGAAGTACACCTCGCAGGTTAACATCATCTATTCGAATAGCCGTGTCCGTAAAGGACTTCTCCGTTACCGCATGCTATAGACAAGGAAAGTGGATACTCTAAAATACGCAAGATAGTGAGTGCTATGGATATGCTTCGAGGGAGACGGAGCGATCCATAGTGGTGTATTGATATGGTGAATATGTGGACTCGTGCGCCACCTCAAAAGAGTTACTTGCAAATGTAGTTTAGGATAGCCACCGAGTCAAAGCTGGTTTGTCATAAACTCCACCATCCCTTTGTTGATAATGATGCATATGTAGTTAGTTCCGATAAGTCTTGCCGGGTACATTTGTACTCATGTTTGCCTATTTTATGTTTTTTGCAGAGACCTCGTTCCTTAGTAGTTCCGTGGACTTCATCGCTTAGCTTGTTACCTCAGCTACCTCTTGTGCCTCAAAGATCTGTAGATAGTCAAAGCCGTTTTTTCATTTGTAGATGTCTGCATCGCATATAAGTTTCCGCTGTGCTTTGACTTGTATGTTTCAATGTTGGGTCGTGAGACCCATATAGTCTAATGAATAAGTAGTCAAAATACATCGGCATATTGTGTGTATGTTGTTGAAATGCTTGGTATGTGTGGGATCCGACTATCTAGTTGTTTATCTTTAGTAGCTCTACTGAAATGTCTCATAGTGTCCACCGAGCCATGGTAGCTTGCTATCGCCGAACACTTAGGGCTGGCCGATGTGTCCTTCTTCGCCTCGGTCTGGTTCCCTTGGGGAAATGTCACGATGAATACCGAGTCCGTTAGCTTGCTACAGCCCGGTGCACCGGAGTCCTCATAGCCCAATGCTACGTACCGATTCACTCAACACGACCGACACGCTCGATGCTTCGTCTGTTCTGCCACTTTGGGTTTACGACCAGCCATGTCAGCCCGGCTCCTTATCATATGGATGCTATATATACATAGGCGTTTAACGGCCCGGCAAATAAGGCTGCAACCGTATGCGAGGTCAGAAGTGATATGAGGTGTTACATGCTAGATCGATGGTATTGAGTTGGGGTCCCGACACTTTTGCATTAAGATTTTGTGCATTCAACCCTAAAAGCACATGTCAACCTCTCGCTTCCTTTGTAGGGCCTATATTTTACTTTACCTTTACTTTATGCAAGAGTCAAGGTGATCTTCACCTTCCTTCTTTTCATTTTATCCTTTGGCAAGCACCTCGTGTTGGAAAGATCCTCGATATATATCCAATTGGATGTGTTAGCATGAACTATTATTGTCGACATCACACAAAGGTGAATACGTTGGGAGCTTAAATTATAATCCCCATCTTTCAAAGTTGTCCCATTAAAACTCCATAACCATAAGTATTGCGTGAGTGTTAGCAATTGTAGAAGACTATATGATAGTTGAGTATGTGGAGTTTGCTAAATCAAAGCTCCGACATAGACCTTCCTAAAAATAAGATGAATTGTAATTGTTTGATGATTGAGAATGAAGTTTGCTAGCTTTCAAGAAAGTTTATGGTCTATGCTTTTATGTGAATTGCTTGTTACTTATTCGTGAGAAGTTTTATGAGATGAATCCGTTATGACATATAATCATGCTAGAAAATGTGATTGAAATTATCATTGATCAAACTTGTGCAAATTGCTAGCATTCACACTTCATAAATTCTTTCTTTTATCATTTACCTACTTCTGCAGGAATTAAGCTTGGGGATGTTGATATCGCTCCAATGTATCTATAATTTATGAAGCATTCATATTTTATTATCTATTTTGAATGTTTACACGCTTTTATTATATAACTTATATATTACTTTGGGACTAACCTATTAACCGGAGGCCCAGCCCAGGTATTTTTGCCTATTTCAAAGGTTTTCAAGAAAAGGAATATCAAACGGAGTCCAAATGGAATGAAACCTTCGATGCTATTTTTGGAACGAAGCGATCCAGAGACTTGTAGTTCAAGTCAAGGAAGCTTCAAGGTGGCTGACGAGGTGGGAGCCTCTCACTGGCGCGGGCTTCTCGTCTGGGACCTCGAGCGCCCCGATCGACTTTTTCGCCATATATTCCCATATACCCTAAAAAAACAGCGTAACAATAGATCGTGGGTCTGCCACCGCAAGCCTCCTATAGCCACCAAAACCTCCTGAGCCTCGTTCCCGACCTCCCGGGAGGGGGATCCTCACGGTGGCCATCTTCATCATCCCGCGCCTCCATGACGCAGGAGGAGTAGTTCACCCTCGTGGCTGAGGGTATGTACCAAGAGCTATGTGTTTGATCTCTCTCTCTCTCTCTCTCTCGTGGTTCGACTTTGACGATCTTGATAGCTTTGCTATTATAGTTGGATCTTATGATTTCTCCCCTCTACTCTTGTGATGAATTGAGTTTTCTCGCTTAGTTATCTTATCGGATTGAGTCTTTAAGGATTTGAGAACACTTGATGTATGTCTTGTCGTTTTATCTGGGTGAAATGGGATATTCACGATCTACTCATGATGGTATTTTGGTGATCAACTTGCGGGTTCAATGAATCTATGGATGGGGGCAAATGCCGCCTTTGACTCTCCGGAGAAACTTTGGGGCAATTTTTGAAGTACTTTGTGTTGGTTGAATAGATGAACTGAGATTGTGTGATGCACATCGATAATCATGCCCATGGATACTTGAGGTGACAATGAGCATCTAGGTGACATTAGGGTTTGGTTGATTTCTTAAGGTGTTATTCTAGTATGAACTCTGATAGATTGTAATGGAAATAATAGTCGTGTTATTTTACTACCAGACTCTTGAATAGATTGAGCAAAGGATAACTTTGAGGTGGTTTCACTCCTACCATAATCCTTCGTTGTCCTCCGCTATTAGTGGCTTTGGAGTGACTTTCGTTGCATATTGAGGATTATATGATCTATCTGTGTTATTATTGTTGAGAGAACTTTCACTAGTGAAAGTATGAACCCTATGCCTTGTTTCCTAGCATTGCAATACCGCCACGCCACTTTTATCATTAGTTACCTTGTGTTTTTATATTTTCAGATTACAAAACCTATATCTACCAACCATATTGCACTTGTATCACCATCTCTTCACGAACTAGTGCACCTACAATTTGCCATTGTATTGTGTGTTGGGGACACAAGAGACCTTTTGTTATTTGGCTTGTGGTTGTGTGAGAGAGACCATCTTCATCCCACACCTCCCACGGATTGATAAAACTGTGTCAATCACTTGAGGGAAATTTGTCACCCTACAAACCTCTCGCACTTGGAGGCCCAACAACGCTCTACAAGAAGAAGGTTGTGTAGTACATCAATGTGCTTGTGAGAAAGTCCTATTGCCGCCTTGATCTATCTCTATAGATCTTGATGCCCAATATATAAGTAGCTTCACCGAGGTCTTTCATTGAAAATTTTATTCAAGTATCCTTTTATGCTATCCAAATTCTATATCATTTTCAATCAACAATATGTCGCCTACATATAATATCGTAAATGCCACAGAGCTCCCACTCACTCTCTTGTAAATGCAAAGCTCCAAAAGTCTCAGATAAAACCATATGCTTTGATCACACTATCAAAATGTTTATTCCAACTCCGAGAGGCTTGCACCAAATCCATAAATGGATAGCTAGAGCTTGCACACTTTGTTAGCACCTTTAGATCGACAAAACCTTCTGGTTGCATCATATATAACTCTTCTTCCGTAAATCCATTCAGAATGCAGTTTTGACATCCATTTGCCAAATTTCCTAATCATAAAATGCGCAATTGCTAACATGATTCGAGATACTTAAGCATCGCCACGGGTGAGAAAGTCTCATCGTAATCAACCCCTTGAACTTGTCAAAACCCGCCGCAAAGTCGAGCTGTAGAGAGTAACATTACCATCAGCTGCCTCTTCTTGAAGATCCATTTATTTTTGGTGGCTTGCCGATCATCGGGCAAGTCAACCAAAGTCCATACTTTGTTCTCATACATGGATCCCATCTCGCATTTCATGGCTTCAAGCCATTTTAAGGAATCGGCTCATCATCGCTTCCTCAGGATCACCGATGCGCTATATCTCCCACGGGTCCAAGCACGACTTAGAGGCATAACCGCATTGAAAGCAATGTCGCAAGTGAGGTAATCTTCACACAACCCATGTAATACATAAGGGAAAAGATACATAGTTGGCTTACAATCGCCACCACACAATTACATGAATAAAGCATTACATCATACAGATACAATCAAGGTCCACTTGAACCAAAATAAAAGAAGAACCCCAAATGCATAAAGGTCCCCGATCGACCCCAACCGGGCTCCACTATCGATCAACTAGAACAAAACAACACAAAGGGCAAGATCTTCATCGAAGCTCCTCCGAGCTTGGTTGCGCCACCTGCTCGGGTAACATAGGCACCGCAAACTGGTTTTGAAGTATCTGAGCCACGAGGACTCAAAGAATCCCATTACCATGGGTATCAAGACTAGCAAAGCTTAATGGCAAGGAAGGGGTAAAGGTGAGGTTGCAGCAGCGCTAGCAAGTATGGTGGCTAACATACGCAAATGAGAGCCAGAAGAGAAACAAAGGAACGGGTCGTGAAGCTAGCAATGATCAAGAGGTGATCCTCAACACCTACTTACGCCAAACATAACCTAAACCGTGCACTACTCGGACTCCGCCAGAAGAGACCATCACTACACACTCGGTTGATGCGCTTTAATTCGGATCTCGTGTCAAGTTATTTACAACCGACATTAACAAATTCCCATCTCGCCATAACCGGGCACGGCTCGAAAGTTTGTACCCATGGGGTGTCCCAACTAAGCCCATGACAAGCTCTCACGATCAACCAAGGATAGAATCTCCTGTGAAGACCCGACTACCTCGAATCCCGCTTACAAGACATTTCGACAATGGTAAAACAAGACCAGCAAAGCCACTGACGCGCCGATTAATCCCGAGCAGGAGCTGCACATATCTCGCTCAGGGCAACACCGGATGAGACATCCTACGAGTAAAACCAGATTTCGATTTACACCCCGAGGGGGGGCCTCGTAGTTTATTGCGGACCAAGACTTAGACAAGCACCGCCCGGGGCTAAATAAAGATGACCTCGGTTGGTCAACCCAAGGAAGGGTATAGGTGGTGGTGAGGCAAATGGTAAACCAAGGTTGGGCCTTTGACAAGTTTTATTCAAAGCGAATCGTCAGGGGGTCTCATAATCATCCGACCGCTGCTAGGAACGCAAAATCCGGGAACATAACACCTGTATGACGGAAACTAGGGCGGCAAGAGTGAAAAAACACTGTGCATAAGGCCGAGCCTTCCACCCTTTACCAAGTATATAGATGCATTAATAATATAAGAGATATTGATATCCCAACATAACCCCTGCCCACCATGGAGCAACCTTCAACTTCACCTTAACTAGCAACGCTTATAAGAGGGGCTGAGCAAAGCGGTAACATAGCCAAACAATGGTTTGCTAGGAATGGTGTCAAAGGTTAGAGGTTCATGGCAAGTTTGGGAGGCTTGAAGAGCAAATGATAGGTAACGCAACATACGATAGAACGAAGCAACTAGCATAGCAATGATAGTAGTGAGATCCGTGGTAGCGGTCATCTTGCCTGAAATCCCGCTTAGGAAGAAGAACGAGTCCATGAAGAAGAACGATCGGTCGAACCAATCCTGTAGAGACGAACGAATCCTCACGATCAAGAACGAAACAGGAACTAACAAGAAGAAGCACAACATAGGTAAACACACCACACATGAACAAGGCATGATGCACAAAAGCATGATGCATGACAAGGCTACATGAAGCTTCATGGCAAGAATGATGCAAACAAGAATAACACATCAAGGCAAGTTTAAATGAGGCCGAAAAAAAAGTTCCTCATATGCATATTTCGAAATTGGTCCAGAACTGAATAAACCTTATGTTCAAGTTGTTAAACAGCAAGTTAAAGAGCACCAAGAGGATCTACACGGAATTTAGTCAAGTTACATATAAAGTTCATTAGATTCGATGGCCAGAAATATAAGCAAAACAAGTTAACATGGCATTGATGCAAAATGCAGCCAAACATCAAGCAAACACCTCAAAACAAGGATGCAACATGATAAATAAGCTACATGCAAAATCACGCAAGTTTCATATAGGGCACACTCAAAACGGAGCAACGGTGCAACACATACACTCTATACAAGTCATAAAACTCTTTATAAAAAGATATAGGCATATAACAAGCATCAAAACAATATGCTACAGACCCCAACATAATAACAAAAGGCATGGGTAAGTAGGTAAAGCATAACAAGACATGAAACGAGCATTCCAAACAACTAGAACATGCTAAAACACATGGAGATATTGCAAATAATAAAGCCATTTTAGTAGAAATAACATCGTTGAATGTTTAGAGCAAGCAAACAACATGTTACAGGAGCTTATCATGGCAAACAAAGGCATGGCATGAATCTACTAATTGCATAGATCAAAAGACCTTACACCATGAGCCAAAAGGCAGAAAATATGATGGCACCCATGCAAAGGGTTTATAAGATTCATACATGGGAAAATAATAAGTAGGCATGTTGGTGAGCTTGAACCACTCACCACAGAGCAAAACATGGCATGGCAAGGCAACAAATCAGAAGAAGGCATGTTTGTGAAGCTAAGCATGGCAAGAGCAAGTTCATAGGGTGCATGGATCACTAGGAAAACAATGGGAACAAGTGAACTTAATGTTAACAGTTGAAAAGAACATTTTCAAGCAACTTTGGACCAAGATTACAACAAGTTCCAAAGAATAATTGCAACAAGGGCATGAATGGATAGAGCAAGACATGTAGATCAAAACATGTTTATAGGACATCTCCAATTATGCATAGAATGATTAGTAGGCATTTAAATAGCAACAAAATATAAAGAATCCAAGAAAACAAAAACAAAGAACTACCCTACTTAACAAGCTTGATACACTCAGACACAACTCACAAAAATACATGGTTGGCACCCGAAAGATGGATATAGATCAACATTCATGTAGAATCAACCTCATAGGATGCACACATCAATCATGGCAAAATGATAAATGAGCAAGTTATGAAAGCCAAAGGAATTAACATCAACATGCACCTTCCAAAAAGATTTCGCATCAAGATGAGCTCAAATGAAAATGATGCAATGGAATGAAATGAAGTACCGAGACAAAAATTTGACATATTACACGACGAACGGACACGGATGAGATGTGATGGCATGAACATGGATGATAATGATAGAATTTCGGAATGCTTTGGGGTCAACCCCGGATCCGATCGGGCCGCATGGAAACCGAGGCGGCCGGAGTTCTCCCGAGACGACGGGAGGCGGAGGAGGCGCGGGGGATCCGCCGCCTCGCCGATCCGACGCGGAGGCGGGGGCGCGGTGGTGGGCGGGTTTGGGCGGCCGGGGCGGCGCGCCGGGGGGGAGGCGGCGGTAAGGGCGCGAGCCGAAACGGAGGAGGCGGAGGGGGAGGGGCGGGGGGAAGGGGGCGCCGGCGGTTTCCGGGCGCGGGCGGGGGTCCGCCGGGGGGCGGGGGAGCGCAATGAGGACGGCGGGGGCACTCCGCGGCGGGGAGGGAAGGCCG
>JAHHZJ010000644.1:0-79014 GCA_021437245.1 Aegilops speltoides | reverse complement strand
TTAAACGTGAATGCAGCTGTCTCTAATGCATAACCCCAAAACGATAGTGGTAAACCGATAAGAGACATCCTAGATCGCACCATATCAAATAAAGTGCGCATTCGACGCTCGACACACCATAACGATGTGGTGTTCCGTGGCGTGAGCTGTGAAACTATTCCACATTGTTTTAATTGAAGACCAAACTTGTAACTCAAATATTTGTCTCCGTGATCGATCGCAGAAACTTTATTTTCTTGTTACGATGATTTTTCCACTTCACTCAAATTCTTTGAACCTTTAAACTATTTCGACTTATGTTTCATCAAGTAGATATACCCATATCTGCTCAAATCATCTGTGAAGGTCGAAAATAACGATACCCACCATGAGCCTCAACACTCATCGGATCGCATACATCGGTATGTATTATTTCCAATAAGTCACCGCCGCCCATTGTTCCGAGAATGGAGTCTTAGTCATCTTGCCCATGAAGCATGGTTCGCAAGCATCAAGTGATTCATAATCAAGTGATCCCAAAATCCCATCAAGATGGAGTTTCTTCGCGCTTTACACCAATATGACCTAAACGGCAAGTACACAAATATGTTGCACTATCATTATTAACTTTGCATCTTTTGGCTTCAATATTATGAAATATGTGTATTACTACGATCGAGATCCAACAAACCATTTTCGTTGGTGTGTATGACCATATAAGGTTTTATTCATGTAAATGTAACAACAATTGTTCTCTAACTTAAATGAATAACCGATTGCAATAAACATGATCAAATCATATTCATGCTCAACGCAAACACCAAATAACATTTATTTAGGTTCAACACTAATCCCGAAAGTATAGGGAGTGTGCGATGATGATCACATCAATCTTGGAACTACTTCCAACACTCATCGCCACTTTCCTTCAACTAGTCTCTGCTTATTCTCAGAACTCCTGCTTCGAAGTTACTAATCTTAGTAACCGGACAAGTATCAAATACTGGGGCTACTATAAACACTAGTAAAGTACACATCAATAATATGTATATCAAATATACTTATGTTCACTTTGCCATCCTTCTTATCCGCCAATCAATTGGGGTAGTTCCGCTTCAAAGGACCAAAGTGTCTTTGCAAGAGAAGCACTTAGTCTCGTGCTTAGGACCAGACTTGGGTTTCTTCACTTGAGCAGCAACTTGCTTGCCGCTCTTCTTGAAGTTCCCTTCTTTCCCTTTGCCCTTCTCTTGAAACTAGTGATCTTGTTAACCATCAACACTTGAAGCTCTTTCTTGATTTCTACCTTCGTTGATTTCAGCATCACGAAGAGCTTGGGAATCGTTGGCCATCCCTTGCATACTATAGTTCATCACGAAGTTCTAGTAACTTAGTGATGGTGAGTAGAGAATTCGTCAATCACTATCTTATCCGGAAGATTAACTCCCACTTGATTCAAGCGATTGAAGTACCTGCATAATCTGAGCACATGCTCACTAGTTGAGCGATTCTCCTCCATCTTTTAGCTTTAGAACTTGTTGGAGACTTCATATCTCTCAACTCGGTATTTGCTGAAATATTAACTTCAACTCCTCGAACATCTCATATGGTCCATGACGCTCAAAACGCCTTTGAAGTCCCGATTCTAAGCCGCTTAAGCATGGTGCACTAAACTATCAAGTAGTCATCATATTGAGCTTAGCTAAACGCTCATAACGCCTCAGATCCGCTCCTGCAATAGGTCCGCTACCTAGCGTGCATTAAGGACATAATTCTTCAGGCAGCAATGAGGATAAACCTCGATCACGGATCCAATCCGCAACATTGCTACTAACATTTTCAACATAATTTTCTCTAGGAACATATCAAAATAAACATATGAAAGCAACAATGCAAGCTATTGATCTACAACATAATTTGCAAAATACTACCAGGACTAAGTTCATGATAAATTTAAGTTCAATTAATCATATTACTTAAGAACTCCCACTTAGATGACATCTCTCTAGTCATCTAAGTGATCACGTGATCCAAATCAACTAAACCATAACCGATCATCACGTGAGATGGAGTAGTTTTCAATGGTGAACATCACTATGTTGATCATATCTACTATATGATTCACGCCGACCTTTCGGTCTCGTGTTCCGAGGCCATATCTGCATATGCTAGGCTCGCAAGTATAACTCGAGTATTCCCGTGTGCAAAACTGGCTTGCACCCGCTGTAGATGGACGAGAGCTTATCACACCCGATCATCACGTGGTGTCCGGGCACGATTTAACTTTGGCAACGGTGCATACTGTGGAGAACACTTCTTGATAATTTTAGTAAGAGATCATCTTAAAATGCTACCGCCAATCAAAGCAAGAATAAGATGTATAACAGATAAACATCATATGCAATCAAAATATGTGACATGATATGGCCATGATCATCTTGCGCTTTGATCCCCATCTCCAAAGTATCGTCATGATCTTTATCGTCACCGCACGACACCATGATCTTCATCATCTTGATCTATATCAATGTGTCGTCACATGGTCGCCTCGCCAACTATTGCTCTTGCAACTATTGCTATCGTGATAGCGATAAAGTAAAGCAAATATTTGGCACTTGCATCTTTATGCAACAAAGAGACAACCATAGGGCTTCGCCAGCTCCGATAACTTCAACAAAACATGATCATCTCATACAATAAAATATAGCATCACGCCTTGACCATATCACATCACAACATGCCCCGCAAAAACAAGTTAGACGCCCTCTACTTTGTTGTTGCAAATTTTACGTGGCTGCTACGGGATTATCAAGAACCGCTTCTTACCTACGCATCAAAACCACAACGATAGTTTGTCAAATAGACTGCTTTTAACCTTCACAAGGACCGGCGAGCTACACTCGGTTCAACTAAAGTTGGAGAAACAGACACCGCTAGTCACCGTGTGCAAAGCACGGCGGTAAAACCAGTCTCGTAAGCGTCGACGATAATGTCGGTCCGGACCGCTTCATCCAACAATACCGCTGAACCAAAGTATGACATGCTGGTAGGCAGATGACTTATATCGCCCGTAACTCACTTGTGTTCTACTCGCATATAACATCAACGATAAAACCTAGGCTCGATGCCATCGTTGGGGAACGAGTAATTTCAAAAACTTCCTACGCACACGCAAGATCATGGTGATGGCATAGCAACGAGAGGGAGAGTGTTCGCCTATGTACCTCAAAGACCGTAAGCGAAGCGCTATCACAACGCGTTGATGTAGTCATACGCCTTCACGATCCGACCGATCCAAGCACCGAACGCACGGAGCCTCCGAGTTCAGCACACGCTCAGCTCGATGACGATCTCCGCCTCCGATCCAGCCGAGCTCCGAGATGAGTTCCACAACACGACGGCGCAGGACGATGATGATGTTCTACTAACGCAGGCTTCGCCTAAACTCCGCGATGATATGACCGAGGTGGAATATTGTGGAAGGGGCACCGCACACGGCTAAGGAACGATCCGAGATCAACTTGTGTGTCTATGGGGTGCCCCCGCCTGCTATATAAAGGAGGGAGGGAGGAGGAGGCCGCCCTAGGAGGAGGGCGCGCAAGGGAGTTATACTCCCACCGGAGTAGGATTCTTCTTTCCTAGTCCAACTAGGTCAAGGGGGAAAGAAGGAAAGTGGAGAAGGAAGGAAGAGGGGGCCGCGCCCAAACCCTTTGTCCACCCGACTGGGCTTGGGAGGGGCGCGCCTCCTCCGGCTCCTTCCCACTAAAGCCCATTAAGGCCCAATACTCTTCCCCGTATTCCCGTAACTCCCCAGATCCAAAAATACCCAATCACTGAACCTTTCGAACTCCGAATATAGTCGTCCAATATATCGATCTTTACGCCTCGACCATTTCAAGACTCCACGCCATGTCCCCGATCTCATCCGGACTAACTCCTTCGGTACATCAAAACTCATAAACTCATAATATAACCGCCATCGAAACCTTGTTGCATGGACCCTACGGGTTCAAGAACTATGTAGACATGACCTAGAACTATTCTGGTCAATAACCAATAGCGGACCTGGATGCCCATATTGGTCTTTACATATTCTACGAAGATCTTTATCGGTCAAACCGCATAACAACATACGTTGTTCCTTTGTCATCGGTATGTTACTTGCCCGAGATTCGATCGTCGGTATCCAATACCTAGTTCAATCTCGCCACCGGCAAGTCTCTTTACTCGTTTTGTAATGCATCATCCCGTAACCAACTCATTGGTTACATTGCTTGCAAGGCTTATAACGATGTGCATTACCGAGAGGGCCTAGAGATACCTCTCCGACAATCGGAGTGACAAAACCTAATCTCAAATACGCCAACTCAACATGTACCTTCGAGACACCTGTAGTACTCCTTTATAATCACCCGCTTACGCTAGACGCTTGGTAGTACCCAAAGTGTTCCTCCGTAAACGGAGTTGCATAATCTCATAGTTACAGGAACATGTATAAGTTATGAAGAAAGCAATAGAAACATAATAAACGATCAAGTGCTAAGCTAACGGAATGGGTCAAGTCAATCACATCATTCTCATAATGATGTGATCCCGTTAATCAAATGACAACTCTTTTGTCCATGGCTAGGAAACATAACCATCTCTGATAAACGAGCTAGTCAAGTAGAGGCATACTAGTGACACTATGTTTGTCTATGTATTCACACATGTATTATGTTTCCGGTTAATACAATTCTAGCATGAATAATAAACATTTATCATGAAATAAGAAAATAAATAATAACTTTATTATTGCCTCTAGGGCATATTTCCTTCATAGTAAACCATCCAAATCGTAAAATTACGGTACATAATCGGGCCGTCATGCAATCACGATGTATGATCCGCATCATGGGCCCCATCAAACTACCCCACTAGTAGATTCGGGCCTTTAATAGGCCGAGTAACCCCCGGCCCTCTTTTCGCAAGAAAACTCAATGGGCTTTTAGGAGGCTGAGAAGTAGGCTGAGTAGGCTGGGCCTGAAATGTGCCGAATAGCTCACGGGCCGGCGGCAGCCCGTAATGCACCCCTGCCCATGATTGTGCGAATCAATTCACGGGCTTTTAACAGGCCAAAGTTGTCTCGGTCCTTGTTTGGCCCAATAAGATATCGGCTGCGAGCAGGCCGGTTGCAAACCAGGTCGTAGTTAGGCCCAACTATATGACGGGCTTTTAACTGGCCGAAATTAATATAGGGCCGAATGTTAAATGGGCCCTTAACAGTCGAAACTAATATCGTGCCAAATTACTAAATGGGCCTTTAGCAAGTGGGCCCAAAAGCATAGCGCCCAGCTTAACGGGCGAATCATTATGGGCCATAATTGAGCCCAAAGCCTCTTAAAGGGCCGACCGATCCGGGCCGTGATTTGGCCCGTAAAGTGGGAGGCTTTTAATGGGCGGATCTTATATGGGCCATTATTAGGTCTTAACGTGGCAGGCCATTAATGGACCGGATCAATTATGGGTCGGCATTTGGCCCAAAACATGGCAGCCGCTAATGGGCCGCCTACTAGGGTCCTCAAAATCTTGTGGGCCTACACCTGGTCGGCCCATTAATGTCGGCGAAATTGTGGGCCTTTAGTCGGGCCGCCCATTGTGATCCGCAAGAATTTTGTGGGCCTTTACCGGTCGCCCATTATGGCACACAAAAATCTTGTGGGCCTTTACCGGCCGCCTATTATGGCTCGCGAAATTCAGGGTTTTAGTCGGGCCAGCCCATTATAGTCCACAAAATCTCGTGGGCCTTTAACTGGGCCGGCCCATTATGGGCCGCAAAATCTTGTGGGCCTTTAGTTGGGCTGGCCCATTTAAACTTGATTGGCCGTGCCACGTGTCAACGTATCATAGGCGCCTTCTGTCCAATGAGTGGATGACATCTGTCCCAATGATGAGCCGACACGCAGTTTCTCCACCAATGATGATTTTACACGTGGAAAATCCCCATTGGTCGGGGTTGTTAACAGGTCATCGGATCCAAAACCCGACCCGATAGCTTAACGGCGTTCCGTTACGGTGGATGCCATGTGTCGGTCACCCTTGACGAAAGCACTTCTATGACACGCGATTTATCGTCATGGAAATGGACACTTCCGTGATGATAATTTTGGTAATGTCATCGAACACTTCTACAATAGCACAGGTATGACTATCTTGATTCTGTCATAAATTTGTCATGGATGTACATGCATGACAAAAAACGCGACCTACTATGACAAATACGTATCATCCCGGAAGTGTATTTTTTTGTAGTGGGTGCTGGTGAAGATGTTGATGGATATTGACCCCCTCGCGATGAGAGGATCATTGGTGATGACGTTGGTGATGATTTCCCCCTCCCGAAGGGAAGTGTCCCCGGCAGATCAGCTCCGCCAGAGCCCTAGATTGATTCCGCCTCGTGGCGGCGGAGTTTCGTCCCGTAAGCTTGCCCACGATTTTTTCCAGGTAAAAGTGATGATATAGCAGAAGATGGACGCCGGAGGCTCACTCAGGGGCCCAGGAGATGGGGTCGCGCCCTGGGGGGCGCGCCTGCCTCCCCGGACAGGTGTGGGCCCTCGCCTACTTCTTTCGCTCATAAATTCTTATTAAATCCAAAAAGTTGTTTCGTGGAGTTTCGTGGCTTTTGAGTTGTGCGAATAGGTTTCAACGTTTGCTTCCTTTTACACCAGAATTCCAAATTGCCAAGATTCCTCTTCATGGTTAAGCTTATAAAATAAGAGAGAATAGCCCTAAGTATTGAGATATAATGTGTAATAACAGCCCATAATGCAATAAATATTGATATAAAAGCATGATGCAAATGGACATATCAACTCCCCAAGCTTAGACCTCGCTTGATCCTCAAGCGGAAGCCAAATCAAAAAATATGTACACATGTTTAAGATAGAGGTGTCGATAAAAATAAAATACGGACATGAGGGCATCATGATCATTCTAATAACAACAACATATATGGATTTTGTCATATGATTTCCTATGCTCAAGTAATAAGCAATTCACAATGTCCACTATGGTTCAAAAACTTCATTGGGAACTAACAAACTATAATCTCACCATTGAAGCAATTGCAATTTATCATAACATCGAAAAGAGTCAATAATAGAGCTTTTCAAAGAAGCTCACATACTCAACTATCTCGTAGTCTCGTGATAATTGTTAACACTCACGCAATACTTGTGGTTATAGAGTTTCAATGGACCTCGAGAAAGATAGGGGCTTATGTGTTGCCTCCCAACATATTCACCTTTAGGTGATGTCACCAATAATAGCCTATGCCAACTTGCATCCAATTGGATATATGTATCATGATCTTTCAAACACGAGGAGCTTGCCAAAGGATAAAAATAAAAAGGAAAGGTGAGCATCAGCTTGACTCAAGCATAAAGTAAAAACATAAAGTAAAAGATAGGCCCTTTGCAGAGGGAAGCAGAGGCTGTCATGCGGGTTTAAGGTTTATGCATAAAGTCTTAGTACGAAAGAACGTCACTTTATATTTCCCCTTGTATGTGGACCTTTATTGTGCAGTCTGTCGCCTTTATTACTTCCACAACAATTTCGTACAAAGCTTATTTTCTCCGCACTAATAAGTCATACTTATTTAGAGAGCAATTTTTATTGCTTGCACCGATGACAACTTACTTATAGGATCTTACTCAATCCATAGGTAGGTATGGTGGACTGATGACCCACAAGTATAGGGGATCTATCGTAGTCCTTTCAATAAGTAAGAGTGTCGAACCCAACGAGGAGAAGAAGGAAATGATAAGCGGTTTTCAGTAAGGTTTTCTCTACAAGCACTGAAATAGTAGGTGATAGATAGTTTTGTGATAAGATAAATAGTAACGAGCAAAAAGTAAATAAAGTAAATAAAGTGCAGCAAGGTGGCCCAATCCTTTATATAGCAAAGGATAGGCCTGGACAAATTCTAATAATGAAGAAGTAGCTCCCGAGGACACATTGGGAATTATCGTCAAGCTAGTTTTCATCACGTTCATAAGATTCGCCGTTCGGTACTTTGATAATTTGATATGTGGGTGGAGGGAAAATTTTGTTTTTGCCACTCTAGATTTTGCCAATTTTCCTTATGCCACTCTAGATTTGGACATTTCACTTTTGCCACTCTTTGTTTTTGACAATTATCACATTTGCCATTTTGTGGCAAAATCGAAATAATTTTATTTCATTTTTGCCACTCTTAGCTTTTGATAATTATCACAATTGCCACTCTGAAAATTTTGCTTTTGCCATGGGAATGGTAATTGTGATAATTGTCAAAAACTAAGACTGGCAAAAGTGAAATGTCAAAATCTAGAGTGGCATAAGGAAAATTGGCAAAATCTAGAGTGGCAAAAACAAAATTTTCCCGTGGGTGGACCGGCACTTTGGTACTGCCCTAACTTGGACAAGCATCCCGCTTATGATTAACCCCTATTGCAAGCATCCGCAACTACAAAAAGGAGTATTAAGGTAAACCTAACCACAACATTAAACATATGGGTCCATATCAACCCCTAACGAAGCAACGATAAACTAGGGTTTAAGCTTCATCACTCTAGCAACCCATCATCTACTTATTACTTCCTATGCCTTCCTCTAGGCCCAATAATGGTGAAGTGTCATGTAGTCGACGCTACATAACACCACTAGAGGAAAGACAACATACATCTCATCAAAATATTGAACTAATACCAAATTCACATGACTACTAATAGCAAGACTTCACCCATGTCCTCAGGAACAAACGTAACTACTCACAAAGCATATTCATGTTCATAATTAGAGGAGTAATAATATGCATAAAGGATCTGAACATATGATCTTCCACCAAGTAAACCAAATAGCATCAACTACAAGGAGTAATCAGCACTACTAGCAACCCATAGGTACCAATTTGTGGTTTTGATAGAAGATTGGATACAAGAGATGAACTAGGGTTTCGAGAGGAGATGGTGCTGGTGAAGATGTTGATGGAGATTGACCCTCCCGATGAGAGGATCGCTGGTGATGACGTTGGTGATGATTTCCTCCCCGAGGGAAGTGTCCCTGCAGAACAGCCCGCCAGAGCCCTAGATTGATTCCGCCAAGGTTCCGCCTCGTGGCGGGGGAGTTTCGTCCCGTAAGCTTGCCCACGATTTTTTCCAGCGTAAACGTGATGATATTGCGGAAGATGGACGCCGGAGGCCCACTAGGGGGCCCAGGAGATAGGAGGCCACGCCTCTGTGGGGGTGCGCCTGCCTCTCTGGATGAGTGTGGGCCCCGGCCTATTTCTTTTCGCTCATAAATTTTATTAAATCCAAAAGTTGTTTCGTGGAGTTTCAGGACTTTTGGAGTTGTGCGTAATAGGTTTCAACGTTTGCTCCTTTTCCACCTGATTCCACCAAGCATTCCCTCTTCATGGTAAACCTTGTAAAATAAGAGAGAATGGCCATAAGTATTGAGATATAATGTAATAACAGCCCATAATGCAATAAATATTGATATAAAAGCATGATGCAAAATGGACGATCAACTCCCCAAGCTTAGACCTCGCTTGTCCTCAAGCGGAAGTTTAAATCGAAAAATATGTCCACATGTTTAGAGATAGAGGTGTCGATAAAATAAAATACTTAACATGAGGGCATCATGATCATTCTAATAACAAAGAACATATATAGATTTTGTCCTATGATTTCCTGCTCAAGTAATAAGCAATTCACAATGTCAAGTATGGTTCAAAAACTTCATTGGGAACTAACAAACTATAATCTCACCATTGAAGCAATTGCAATTTATCGTAACATCGAAAAGAGTCAATAATAGAGCTTTTCAAAGAAGCTCACATACTCAACTATGTCATAGTCTCCTATAATTGTTAACACTCACGCAATACTTGTGGTTATAGAGTTTCAAATGGACACCGAGAAAGACAGGGCTTATTGTGTTGCCTCCCAACGATTCACCTTTAGGTGATGTCAACAATAATAGCCTATGCCACCTTACATCCAATTGGATATATGTATCATGATCTTTCAAACACGAGGAGCTTGCCAAAGGATAAAAATAAAAGGAAAGGTGAGCATCACCTTGACTCAAGCATAAAGTAAAAACATAAAGTAAAAGATAGGCCCTTCGCAGAGGGAAGCAGAGGTTGTCATGCGCTTAGGGTTGATGCATAAAGTCTTAGTGCAAAAGAACGCCACTTTATATTGCCCCTTGTATGTGGACCTTTATAATGCAATCCGTCGCTTTTATTACTTCGACAACAAGTTCGTACAAAGCTTATTTTCTCTTCACTAATAAGTCATACATATTTAGAGAGCAATTTTTATTGCTTGCACCGATGACAACTTACTTGAAGGATCTTACTCAATCCATAGGTAGGTATAGTGGACTCTCATGGCAAAACTGGGTTTGAGGATATTTGGAAGCACAAGTAGTATCTCTACTTGGTGCAAGGAATTTGGCTAGCAAGAGGGAGAAATGCAAGCTCAACATGTTTCGAACGTCAATGACAATATACTTTAACTGAGATGTCGGAAAACATAAACCATTACGTTGTCTTCCTTGTCCAATGTCAACTCTTTTAGCATGTCATACTTAATGAGTGCTTCATACCATAAAAGATGTCCAAGATAATATATTTATATGTGAACCCTCTTTCCTTATCACTTCCTATTAATTGCAACGATGACCAAGACTACGTTCATCAACTCTCAACAATTTTTATGCCTCATACTTTCTATGTGTGAAGTTATCACTATCCATAAGATCAATATGAACTCTTTTTTTCTTTCTACTTTCTCAAGATCATAGCAACATAGCAAAGCCCTTGACTCAACACTAATCTTTATTATAGATAGCACACGGACTCGCTTACATAAAGAGATCACAATGCAAAACTCAAAACTACTTGATATCAAAAACTTCAAACTGCTAGATCAAGATACTTGAGGGAGTCCTGGACTAGGGGGTGTCCGGACAGCCGGACTATCATCGTCCGCCGGACTGCAAGACTACGAAGATACAAGATTGAAGACTCCGTCCCGTGTCCGGATGGGACTTTCCTTGGCGTGGAAGGCAAGCTTGGCGATACGGATATGTAGATCTCCTACCATTGTAACCGACTCAGGTAACCCTAGCCCTCTCCGTGTCTATATAAACCGGAGGGCTTTAGTCCGTGGGACACAACATACATTACAACAATCATACCATAGGCTACCTTCTAGGGTTTAGCCTCCTTGATCTCGTGGTAGATCCACTCTTGTACTACCCATATCATCAATATTAATCAAGCAGGACGAGGGTTTTACCTCCATCGAGAGGGCCCGAACTCGGGTAAAAACATCGTGTCCTCGCTTCCTTTACCATCCGCCTAGACGCACAGCTCGGGACCCCATACCCGAGATCCGCCGGTTTTGACACCGACATTGGTGCTTTCATTGAGAGTTCCTCCGTGTCGCCACCGATAGGCTTGATGGCATCTTCAACCAACAACGCTGTCCTGTGGTGAGACTTTTCTCCCGTGCATATCTTCAGATTCGCGGCTTTTGCATCGCGGGCTAATTTACTTGGCCATCTAGAGCAAATCGAAGCTACGCCCGGCCGTCGAGTTAGATTCGAAGTTTAAACTTCACGGCCGATGTCCGCGGAGACTTGATCTTCGACGACTCGAGCCACAGCCGAAGGCCAAGACCGTGGACGACGGCATGCTCTAGCTCGCCGCCGAACAAAGGCCTTGGTGGCCGCGACATGAATCCGCTTCGCCATTAGTCCGGAGCCGATCGCCTGACGAGGAACGGTGGATAGACGCCCTCGGGGCTTCAACATCCATGGCGATGGAGCCGAACACTAATCTTGTCCCCTGCGAAACTCGTGATTCTGAGGCGCCGGACTCCTTGCCGGACTCCAAACCTCCCGCGCCCCTACCAAGCGATTCGGATTGGGCGCCGTTATGGAATTCACCGCCATGACATCTTCCAACACTCGCCCTCTGGCGACATCCTAAATTCGCTAAAGCATCTCTCGTTATCAGGAGAGTCCTGGCCGGACTATGGCCAGGATGGTTGGGGTACGGACGACGAAGAAATTCAGAGCCCACCCACCACCCACTTTGTAGCCACTGTCGACGATCTAACCGACATGCTAGACTATGACTCCGAAGACATCGACGGAATAGACGACGATACCGGAGACGAACAAGAAGCAGAGCCTATAAGGCACGGGAAGACCACCTTGTAATATGACATATACATGGTGGATACCCCAAAGGAGAGCGATAACGAGGACCAACGGGCTGCGGCAGAAGATAACCTCGCCGATAAACAACCAAAACGGCGACGCAGACGCCGCCCTAAGTCTCGCCTCAACGACAACAACGCTCCAAAGGAGCCCGTAATACAGCAGGGCTCACAAATGGACGCATTTAACATGCAGATAAGCAACCGTCCAACATGACGAGCCAGATAATCAGTCCAGTTCCCGGCGAAACGACAATCCGGATGATCTCATGCCGACACACCACCGGAGAGCAAGAACCTTCGAAAAGACTCGCCAACACTGCAAGAAGCTCAAGAAGGAAAAGCGGAGGCTCAAAACAGCGAAGGCACACTCGAATGAGATGGAGCAAAGTGCTCAAAACCGCAGATAAATACGGCAATGGCCACCAATCAAAGAGCTACCCGGCGCAAGCTGCTACTGATTCGACGAGGAGGCCATAGAGCCTCCACCGCAAAAAATAAAGAAGCCACTGGTTGGATAGACGGCCGATGATAGGCCAAATTCTGAAAGTGGCGCCACACATAAACCAACCAATGAACCTCGAAAGACAGATGGCCCAGCCAGTCCATCTACGGGCCAAAGAAGAGGGCCCCAGAAGCAAGGCAACACGTCAAGTGTCCGAAGATAGTGGCACCCCAAATACAGGGCGCCAAGACACCCACTATGTTTCACTAATGAGGTGCTGGACCATGAATTCCCAGCAGGATTTAAACCCATAAACATAGAGGCCTACGATGGAACAATGCACTCGAGTCTGGATAGAAGATTACATACTACATATACACATGGCCAGAGGAGATGATCTCCACGCCATAAAATACCTACCCCTCAAGCTCAAAGGGCCAGCCCGACATTGGCTTAAAATCCTCCCAGAAAATACTGTGGGAAGTTGGGAAGAGCTCGAGGAAGCATTTAGAGCGAATTTTCAAGGGACTTATGTCCGCCCTCGGATGCGATGATTTAAGTCATATAACTCAACAGCCCGGAGAGTCAGCAAAAAATTCGGAACAGGTTCTCACCAAAAGAACCAAATAGTCGATCGTCCGGATGCCAAGCCTTAGAAGCTTTTAAACACAATGTCCGAGACAAATGGCTTGCCGACACCTCGGTCAAGAAAACCGAGGACAATGTCCGCGCTAACAAGCCTCATGACCCGCTTCTGTGCGGGAGAAGATAGCTGGCTAGCACGATGCAAAGCACCAACGACCCAAGTACATCCGAGATACGAGATGGAAATGGAAAATCACGGCGCAAAAAAGAGCAGCGCCGAATAAAGAAAAAGCCCAAAGAGCACGGCAATAACGCCAGATTCAACAGCTCGCGTCGAACAACAAAACATCGCCTTAAGGATGATGGCGACGAGCTTCCAAATTAAACAAGATTTTGGGTCGGATATGTCAAATCCACAAGACTTCGAAGGCCCGCAAACCACACCCATCGAGATTGTTGGGTTTTAAACAGTCCGCCGACTAAACGCCGAACACAAGGGGCTCGACGCGCAAGCTTAAGACGATAAACCCCACCAGCAGAAAGCACCGAAAACAAAAGACTTTCCCACAAGGGGTTAAAGCAAGAAACTCACTTCATGTGATAATACGGAAAAATAGTGCGGCACTTTCTAAAAGAGCTTCACTGTCCAACCCAGCAGACCATAGAGATTGGATATCAAACCAATCACTTTCGACCACTGGACTATTCCGTATGTTCAAACGCTGGACGGACTCCCGATATTGAATCCCATAATAGACGGACTACAATTTACTAAAGTCCTAATGGACGGAAGGCAGCGACTTAAACCTGCAGATTCAAACACAATCCGTAAGATGGGGATAGACCCTACCAAAATTCGACACAACCGCACTTCCTTCAAAGGAGTGACGCCGGCCCTTACGCCAAGTGCACAGTGCTCCATATTATTAGAAGTCGGTTCGATCACCGAACAATTTTCGACGCTAAAAATTAATTTTTCACATCGCCCCATTTAAAAGTGGATATCAAGCACTTTGGGACGAAGGCTTTTGTCCTCTTTAACGCCATACCGCATTACGCGCCTCTTACACTCAAGATGCCCGGTCCGTGTGGCGCCATTTCAGGCGAGGGTCACTTAAAGACCCCGGACTCGGATAGACGAATCCGCTTCAAAGAAAGTTAGGGCTCCCTAGCCGCATACCTCTTCACACAGCTGCGCAAGATTAATCAACCGCGGGTTCATACAAACCCCAGACATTTATTCATATTCCTTCTTTACACATATTTTTCGCACGAATTGTTTTCAAACTAAGCGTTCCTCTCTTTTTACAGATGAACAACGTGCATACTCATCCAGGATAACGGCGCAACGGAGACACAGGCGCAGACATGTAGTAGGGACCCATTGTGAGGATTCTTTTCAGATTAAGACCCTGCGTAAACCTTTTTTATTGTCTCTTGTTGTTATTCTCCCTTGGTTTGTTCCTATAGCCAAAGCGAGCTCGACGCTTTGGCATCGGCGCGCCGTAAGACCATGCCCGCACTCGACACTAGGGGCTTCGCATTGTTCTCGCCCATTATTATAAAGACCGAACACCTTAGGGAGTGTTCGCGCCTCTAGTTAGGCATTATATGCATCAGCTCCGAATCATGTCTTTGGTCAAATGTTGGGTTTGCCCGCCTCGTGTTTTGCTGCCTTACGCTCAGATCACCGCTAACGCGCACCAGGAGAACTATCGCGACAGCCCCGCCGGCCGGGCAAGCACCTCAAGAGAGAAAGCCGAAACCGATCGTCATGATATAGCGAGAGACGGTCAACCACTCGATCGACCACCGAATGTTTAGAATTTCGCTTTGACGAAGGACCGCTTCGTCAGCACACACGCCCGAACTCGAGAAGTGCGGTGCCCTGTGGGCTATATCATAGCCCCACCTCAAACTCCACCGCTAAGTGAAAGTGATAAAGCATTATAGTCCGGATTGCCTCGTTCGCTACGCTACCACCTCCTTAACAGACCGAGACGCCGGATTAAGTGTGAAAACGCATATTTTTATGAACACCCCGCACCTTGTGCATGGGGGTTGAAGTCAAGACCGCAATCTTTCGTTATACAAACGATACGTAAACGGCTGCACAGAGAAGTTTCACTACTTGGGACGCACAAGTATAAAAAGCAGCTTATAGCATAATCATCGCTTTACAAGCTAAAATGTTCATTTGAACGTTACATTTTTGAGCATCGCGACTTATTACACGAGCGCCACGCATAACTTCCCCGAAATAGTGCTCGGCGGGAGCCGGTTTTCATCCGAGCCTGGGCGGCAACAGCGTGGCATCCATCTCCGCCCAATGCGCCTTCACGCTGGCAAGAGCCATCTACGCTACCGATGCAGATTTACCGCTTCATCTCCTTGATATGCGGCACCGCCCAAGGAATTGCTGCAGAAGTCAAGTAGCTCGTCGCTTGGGCCTCTCGCCGCATATGGGCCATGATGTCACCATGGCAAGTCCGACAATCTATTTAGCTCGCCCATTCGCCAACCGGTCTCACAACGAAAGTGAGCGATCCGGACTATGGAATTGAGACCAATATAGCTCTTCCGCCTTGTGATCCTTCCGCCCGGAAGTGCTCAACGGCATCACCGCACTTGCCGCTAAGTCCATATACGGATCCTCCGGACTCCACAGCCGCTCAAATTGAGCATACTTTTGATCCATAAACCGGCGACGCAGCAGAAAAGGCTTGCCAGCCACGATATCTCCGGCCTGGCGCAGTTCCTCCTTCATGGCCCGCATTGCAGAGCGGGCATCCTTGGCTTCGGCGGTGGCCTTCTTCAGGTCTTCCCGCTCCGATAAGTGCTCCTTTTCAAGAGCCTCATTGCGATCGGCAGCATCTTTTACTTTCATGGCCAATTCGCCACCTCGCCTCGCTTAGGCAAGGCGCAGCCTTTCGCTTTCAACTCCTTGTCCGCCTCGAGGCAGCCGCGTCACTCCTTCGGGCTTGCTCCTTAGCTCGAGCAAGTTCGCCCAAGGCTCTCCACAGCAGCAGCACCGCCTCTGCATAACAGCATAAATTTATCGAGGAGGGCTTCACCCCTCAATAAAGCGATCGGAGAACTCATTTACCTTGCGACTCGCCAAGTCGCCGGTCGACAAGTGTGATGTCCGTGATCCGCCACGCTGTTGCCGATTTAACTCGCAAACCCACTAGTCCGGCTAGCCTCGACTATCCGCCACCGCATAGGAACGGCAGCATTCATTACTCGATTTCGATGCTCGCACGCTGTCGCTGACAACCTACCGAGTCTCAGGGCTACTATCTATACAGGCGATTTTCATGTGCAAGACTGTTAATAGACAAAGAGATGCGCTATTCGCGCACTTCAAACCCCGCCAAAAACTCATAGCGGCATTGCGCAATCCGCCGGGCGGACGAAATCCTTCCAATCACCATACGCATCAACGCACGGTGATCTTTTGAGATGGACGCCTCAAACAGATTCTTCGCCTCCCGCAGGATACTAGCGGTGCCGAACTCTCTCGCCCTCCGACTCGGGATACCTCCGTGATTTATATTTCAGTGCTCGCTTTGCTTTATCTCGACGGCGCCGCAGACGGAGGCGTTGCTTCTCCATCATCTCCTAAGAAGGTCCTCAAGATGAACTCATCTCGAGAAGGCTGCAGATCCGAATGCAAGACAAATATTTCGTTACCCATGTAAGCACAAATGAAGGTATTTCCTTACTATTTAACTCCCCTTTTCATACTCACGGCTCGCTGGAGGGCCGATCCTTTGGCAATGATTGTGCGTACGGATTCTCTCCGGACGCCGGACCCCCCGGTGAAGATCTCTTCCCACTCTTAGGGGCTTTGGCCTCCGGATCTTCGGAGGCGGTCCTCTTCTCCCCGAAGGAGGGGTTTTTGATTCCCCTCTCTTCGGACGCCCCTTTGGGTGAAATAATAGCTCCTCTACTTTCCCCATCGCTCCCTTCCATGGGCGCGACCTCCAACATTCTCGACCAGCACGGCTCCAAGGCGGTCTCTCGAGGGGGGGCGGACACCTTATCAGCCTCGAATGTGCTACCCACTCGTGAAGAGTAATGGGTCGAGGCTAACTCTAGAAAAGAAGATAAACAGAGCGTCCAACTCGAGCTACTTACCCGAGTATCCGGTGATTGCGGCTTAGGCCTCGCGCCCGGCCAATTCCGACACGCCACCGCGGTCCGAAGAACAACTTGTACATCTCCACGGGTGTCACACCCATGAAGTGTTGGAGAATCCGAGGTCCCTCCGGTTGAACTCCCATAGACGGAGAGGACGACGCTTGCAGGCGAAGATGCCCGATTAGCATAACTCGCATCACCACAATCAGATTGATCTCCTCGCCGAGGTCTCAAATCCAGCCTCGCAATAAGGGCACGCCTTTGGACGGCCCCCAATTGAGCCCTTGGTCGACCCATGACATCACCGGCATGGAGGTCCCGGCGGAAGGAAGGCGGCGGCTTTTGCTTGTCGCCTTCGAGCGGTGATATAGAACCACCTGTTGCACAGTCCGAGTTCCTCTTGAAGGAACCTCGGCCATGGGGCATCGGCCTTTTGCTTATGGTCACCCCCAAGACTCCGCTTGACGCCCCGATCATCTTCGCCCACATTGAAGGTCTTCAGCCACAGCCAAGTGGGGAGTGACGCGGAGGAAGGCTTCGCAGACGATAATGAATGCGGAGATGTGGAGGATGGACTCCGGAGCCAAGTCGTGAAAGTCCAGCCCATAGTAGAACATGAGCCCTCTCACGAAGGGATCCGTCGGGAAGCCTAAACCCCGACGGAGGTGGGATACGAAGACAACGAACTCACTGGGCTCGGGGGCAGGCACGGCCTACCCTTGGGCGGGCAACCTGTGTGAAACCTCGAGGCTGTGCACTTGGCCTCGCAGAATTCAATATGTCCTCCTCCGTGATGGAGGAGGGCATCCACCGCCTTGGAGGTCGGAGCCGACATGGTTGAGAATCAAGCGCCAATCTGAGGTTCTAGGTGTTGGAACTAGGAGCAAGAGGAGATTCGATGCGAGATTGAAGAACAAGGATTTAACCTTGGTCCTCTTATAAAGAGGAAAAATACCAAGAGTCGCCTCCGGACTGCTTGGGATTCGCCGATAGAGGAGGCGTGGCGACGGAACGGTTGGGTTACCCACGCACGTATTGATGAGAATCCGGAATAAAGGGAACACGATCTCGCTCGACAAGATGTGCTAAGGAAACCGCTTCGCTAAACGTGCGAGGTGGTATAAAGTAAAAACGATTCAAACAAAGGGCTTGGTAGCGGTGTGATGTCACGCCGCATAATACGCCGCCAGATTGACCGGTGTACATTTTATTCTCTCAGACGGTGGAATGTGGAATTTATTTTGCAGAGCCGACACTATCCTGGTGTTCATGATCTTCTTCGGATTATTCAAGGAGGAACCCGCCTTGCAATGCCGAACATTATGTGTGCCGGACTAATCGCCATTGAAGCCCGGTTCGTGGGCTACCGAGGAGTCTCGACTAGGGATGTCCGGACAGCCGGACTATCATCGTCCGCCGGACTCCAAGACTACGAAGATACAAGATTGAAGACTCCGTCCCGTGTCCGGATGGGACTTTCCTTGGCGTGGAAGGCAAGCTTACGATACGGATATGTAAATCTCCTACCATTGTAACCGACTGTAACCCTAGCCCTCTCCGTGTCTATATAAACCGGAGGGCTTTAGTCCGTAGAACACAACATACATTACAACAATCATACCATAGGCTAGCTTCTAGGTTTAGCCTCCTTGATCTCGTGGTAGATCCACTCTTGTACTACCCATATCATCAATATTAATCAAGCAGACGAGGGTTTTACCTCCATCAAGAGGGCCCAACTGGGGTAAAAACATCGTGTCCTCGCTTCCTGTTACCATCCGCTTAGACGCACAGTTCGGGACCCTTACCCGAGATCTGCCGGTTTTGACACCGACAATACTACTAAAAGGATCGAACTAAATAAAGCGGTAAAAATGGGAGTGTGATGGTGATATATCATCGGGCACCTCCCCAAGCTTGGCAATTGCCAAGGGAGTGCCCATACCCATGTGATTATTTCTGAGGTGATGGAGGTGGTGATGATGACGGTGGATAATCGCACATCGAGCGTAAAAGCTCCTCCAACTTGCGGATAATGCCCTTGAGCCCAGCAATATGATCCTTCAACAAAATATTCTCCTGTGTGAGATACGTGTTCTGTATGCGGGCTAACTCAATCATCTTGAAAGCTTCAATCTCTGTTGGAGTGAAAAGGTTAGGTAAAGGTTGAGGGATGTCTTCTTCTTTCACCACCGGAGCTTGAACCTCCATGGCCTTCTTGATCCCTTCATCCTTGTTGATCTCTTTTGGTTCCTCTCTTTTCAACTCTATCTTCAAAAGCCAAGCATCCTTGTCTTCGTTGTTGGCGGAGGGGGAAGTCATGGTGCTCTAAATCTGCAACGAAAACAGCTCGAAACGAAAACAGAGGATATTTGCGTGATACGGTAGTCAAAACCTTTGGGAGTATATATAATGAATTTTTACCGACCAAAATACGTAACATACAAGAAAACGGAGTCCGGGAGGCACACGAGGTGCCCACGAGACAGGGGGTGCGCCCTACAGGGGGGCTCAGCCTCCTCTCTCGTGGGAGCCTCGTGTCCCTTTCGGACTACTTCTTTCTTCCTAAAATTCTTAAATAGTCCAAAACTGATAAAAATTGCCATTAGAGTTGTTTTGGAGTCGGTTTACATACCGTACCATGTACCTATGCCTTTTCGTAGTCTGGAACGTTCTGGAAAGTGTCCCTTATGTATTCCTCAGGGGTTATAGTTTCAATAATATTAGTTTCAACATTGATAGGATTACCTGAAATATAATGTTCAATTCTTTGAACGTTAACCACCCTCGGATTTGTGCCTTCAAAGTTGTTGATTTTTATAGCACCAGAACGATAGACCTCCTCGATAACGTAGGGACCTTCCCATTTTGAGAGAAGTTTTCTTGCAAAAAATCTTAAACGAGAGTTGAACAATAACACATAATCTCCTACGTTAAACTCACGCTTTTGTATCCTCTTATCATGCCAGCATTTGACTTTTTTTGTTGAAAAGCTTGGCATTCTCATATGCTTGGGTTCTCCATTCATCAAGTGAGCTAATATCAAACAACCTCTTCTCACCGGCAAGTTTGAAGTCATAATTGAGCTCTTTAATATCCCAATATGCCTTATGTTCAAGTTCAAGAGGTAAATGACATGCTTTTCCATAAACCATATTATAAGGAGACATATTCATAGGATTTTTGTATGCAGTTCTATAGGCCCATAGTGCATCATCATGTTTTTTGCACCAATTCTTTCTAGATCTATTCACAGTCTTTTGCAAAATTAATTTGAGCTCTCTATTGCTCAACTCTACTTGGTCACTAGACTGTGGGTGATAAGGAGATGCGATTCTATGATTGACATCATACTTAGCGAGCATCTTACAGAAAGCACCATGAATAAAGTGTGAACCACCATCAGTCATAAGATATCTAGGGACTCCAAACCTCGGAAAAATAACTTCTTTAAGCATTTTAATAGAAGTGTTATGATCAGCACTACTAGTTGGAATAGCTTCTACCCACTTAGTAACGTAATCAACAGCGACTAAAATATGTGTATAACCATTGGAGGCAGGAAAAGGTCCCATATAATGAAAGCCCCAAACATCAAATGGTTCAATAACAAGAGAATAATTCATAGGCATCTCTTGACGTCTACTAATGTTACCTATTCTTTGACATTCATCACAAGATAAGACAAACTTACGAGCATCTTTGAAAAGAGTAGGCCAATAAAAACCAGATTGTAGTACCTTGTGTGTAGTTCTGTCTCCAGCGTGGTGTCCTCCATAGGATTCAGAGTGACACTTGCGTAGGATTTGTTCCTGTTCATGCTCAAGCACACAACGTCTAATTAAATACCATCTACTCCTTCTTTATAAAGGTGTGGATCATCCCAGAAGTAATGTCTTAAATCATAAAAGAACTTTTTCTTTTGCTGGTATGTGAAACTAGGCGGTATATATTTAGCAACAATGTAATTAGCATAATCAGCATACCAAGGAGCAGTACGAGAAGCATTGACAACCGCTAATTGTTCATTAGGAAAACTATCATTAATAGGCAAGGGTCATCAAGAACATTCTCTAACCTAGACAAGTTGTTCAGAATGGGGTTCTCAGCCCTTTCTATAAATAATATGCAAGTCAAATTCTTGGAGCAAGAGAACCCATCTAATGAGTCTAGGCTTAGCATCTTTCTTTTCCATAAGATATTTAATAGCAGATGATCAAGTGAGTAGTAACTTTGGAATCAACAATATAAGGTCTAAACTTATCACATGCAAACACAACTACTAAGAACTCTTTTTAGTAGTAGCATAATTTCTCCGGTCAGATCAAGAGTCTTACTAGCATATTGATAACATTCAATTTCTTATCGACTCTTTGCCCTAAAACAGCACCTACAACATAATCACTAGCATCGCATATAATTTCAAAAGGTAAATTCCAATCGTGGCTGAACAATAGGTGCAAAGGATCAAAGCTTTCTTGAGTGTTTCAAATGCTTCTACACAATCATCATCAAAGACAAAAGGAATATCTTTTGCAATAAATTAGTCGAGGCCTAGAGATTTTAGAAAAGTCCTTAATGAAACTCCTATAAAAGCCGGCATGACCAAGGAAACTTCTTATACCTTTTATGTCCTTGGGACATGGCATCTTTTCAATAGCATCAACTTTGGCTTTATCAACTTCAATACCTCTCTCGAGATCTTGTGTCCCAAGACAATGCCTTCATTAACCATAAAGTGACACTTTTCCCAATCTAGGACGAGACTAGTGTCTTCAAGATCTCGCAAAACTCGATCAAGGTTGCTCAAACAATCATCAAAAGAGGATCCATAGACGGAGAAGTCATCCATGAATACCTCACAAATCTTTTCACAAAAATCAGAAAATATAGCCATCATGCATCTTTGAAAGGTAGTAGCTGCATTACGTAAACCAAAAGGCATACATCTATAAGCAAAAGTACCAAAAGGGCAAGTAAAAATAGTTTTAGATTGATCCTTCGCAGACACGTATTTGAGAGAAGCCGAATAACCATCTAGAAAGCAAAATGTGTGTTTGGATAGCCTTTCTAGCATTTGATCAATAAAAGGTAAAGGGTAATGATCTTTCTTAGAAGCTTTATTTAACTTACGGAAATCAATTACCATCCTATAGCCTGTAATAATTCTTTATGGATCAATTCATCGTTATCATTAGGAACAATGGTAATACCTCCCTTTTAGGGACACAATGGACAGGATTACCCATTCACTATCAAGAACGGATAAATAATACCGCCTCAAGGAGCTTTAATATCTCCTTTCTTACCACCTCTTTCATTTTGGGATTTAATCGCCTTTGTGGATCTCTAACTGGTTTGGCATCTTTCTCCACTAAAATTTTGTGCCGACATAATGTGGGACTAATGCCCTTAAGGTCATCCAGAGTATATCCAATAGCAGCTCGGTGCTTCTTCGAGTTTTCAATAATCTTTCTTCTTCTTTCTCCTAAAGGTTAGCACTAATAATAACAGGATATATTTCTTTTCATCAAGATAAGCATACTTAAGATTATCGTATAGGTTTGAGTTCAAACACGGATCACCCTTGGGTGGAGGGGATCCCCAAGAATTTCAACGGAAGGTTATGTTTTAGCATAGGTTCTTGTTTAAGGAACACTTCATCTATTTCTTCCCTTTCCTTCATAAACATATCATTTTCATGGTCTAGCAAATATTGCAGCTTGGAGGAACAGAATGGAAGCAAGACCAATAATTTCATCCTTACTAGGTGGTTCCTTTCACGAGGTTGTCTACTAAACTTGGCAAAATTAAACTCATGAGACATACCATCTATGCCAACAATGACGACCTTCCTTTTATAATTAATCTTAGCACTAGCAGATTCAAGAAGGGTCTACCAAAAATAATGGGACAAAAATCATCTTGTGGGGAAGCAAGAACAAGAAAATCAGCAGGGTATTTAATCTTCCCGCACAAGACTTCAACATCTCTAACAATCCCAATAGGTTTAATGGTGTCCCTATTAGCTAGCTTAATAGTAACATCAATATCTTTGAATTCAACAGTGCAATATCGCATAATTTCTTTATAAAGATCATAAGGTATCGCACTAGCACTAGCACCCATATCACATAAGCCATGATAACAATGATCTCCTATTTTAACAGTAAATAACAGCATGCCTACAACAGTCTACGTGTCTTAGTATCGGTCTAGCAATATTAGCGCTTCACCCAAGAAAGAGATAACATGCCCATCTAAGTCCTCATCCAAGAGATCTTTAATCATAGCAATACCAGGTTCAACATTAATTTGCTCAGAGGTGTATAGGTCCTAGTATTACTCTTACTTAACAACAAGAGAAGCTTTAGCATGATATTTTATCCTAACAGAAAAGGAGGTTTTTCACATAAGCAATAGGAATAATAGGATTACTATATGTAATAGTATTTTCTTCGATCGTAATGGGTGCAACTACTTTCACTTCAACAGGAGGATTATATTTAAACCACTTCTTTAGGGAGATCAATGTGAGTAGCAAAAGTTTCACAAAAGTAGCTACTATCTCGAGTCAAGTCCATACTTAGAGCTAAATCCACGGAAAGCATCGGTATCCATAAAAGATTTAACACAATCGAACTTAGGTGTCATACCGACTCCTTAACATCGCCGAACCCCAATCTTCGTGAGTTGCGCTTAATTCTTTCCAATAAGTCCCATTTGAAATCAATGGTCTTCAAAGATATAGGAACCAAAGACAGAAGTATCGAGCAAGTTACATTATCAAGAGAAAGCCGAGCATAAAATTCTGAATAATCATTTCCGAGAGAGCTCATGATTGGGGCATGAATACAACATTGACTTAAGCCTCCCCAAGCTTGAGCGATGCTTTCTCCTTCATGAGGCCATAAATTATATATGTAATTACGATGACGATGAACAAGATGCATAGGATAGAACTTCCGTGAAATTCCAACTTCAATCGCTTATAATTCCAAGATCTCGATCATCACATAGCCTATACCATGTCATTGCATCTCCTTCAAATATAAAGGAAGACCTTCCTTTGACAACATCATCGGAATACCGCAAGCTTAAATAATCCACAAACTTCATCCACAAAGATAAGGTGTAAATCGATGCAATGTTCCGCCTCCGCAAAAGGATTAGCTAGCAGTTTTTCTATCATACCAAGGAATCTCAAAGTGAATATTCTCATAAAGTTTAGTAGGTTGAGGAGCATCTCGTTGTTTTCCGGTTGGGGTGAAGATACCCCAAACAAGCCCCTCAAAGGATTAGTTTCATAGTGACAAGAAATGTAAAATTTCAGCACGCTATATAAATGTTTCTTACCAAGTTCCACTCACCAAAAGCGCTACACCCGCAACGGCGCCTAAAAGAGTCTTGATGACCCACAAGTATAGGGGATCTATCGTAGTCCTTTCGATAAGTAAGAGTGTCGAACCCAACGAGGAGCGTATGAAATGATAAGCGTTTTCAAGAAGGTTTTCTCTGCAAGCACTCAAATAGTAGGTGATAGATAGTTTTGTGATGAGATAAATAGTAACGAGCAAAAAGTAAATAAGTAAATAAAGTGCAGCAAGGTGGCCCAACTTTATGTAGCAAAGGATAAGCCTCGACAAATTCTAATAATGAAGATGGAGCTCCCGAGGACACATTGGGAATTATCGCAAGCTAGTTTTCATCACGCTCATAAGATCCGCCTTTGGTACTTTGATAATTTGATATGTGGGTGGACCGCACTTGGGTACTGCCCTAACATGGACAAGCATCCCACTTATGATTAACCCCTATTGCAAGCATCCGCAACTACAAAAGGAGTATTAAGGTAAACCTAACCACGGCATTAAACATATGGGTCCATATCAGCCCCTAACGGCAACGATAAACTAGGGTTTAAGCTTCATCACTCTAGCAACCCATCATCTACTTATTACTTCCCTATGCCCTCCTCTAGGCCCAAATAATGGTGAAGTGTCATGTAGTCGACGCTCACATAACACAACTAGAGGAAAGACAACATACATCTCATCAAAATATCGAATGAATACCAAATTCACATGACTACTAATAGCAAGACTTCACCCATGTCCTCGGGAACAAATGTAACTACTCACAAAGCATATTCATGTTCATAATCGAGGAGTAATAATATGCATAAAGGATCTGAACATATGATCTTCCACCAAGTAAACCAATTAGCACCAACTACAAGGAGTAATCAACACTACTAGCAACCCACAAGTACCAATTTGTGGTTTTGATACAAGATTGGATACAAGAGATGAACTAGGGTTTTGAGAGGAGATGGTGCTGGTGAAGATGTTGATGGAGATTGACCCTCCCGATGAGAGGATCGCAGGTGATGACGTTGGTGATGATTTCTCCCGAGGGAAGTGTCCCTGAGAACAGCCCGCCAGAGCCCTAGATTGATTCCGCCAAGGTTCCGCCGTGGCGGGGAGTTTCATCCCGTAAGCTTGCCCACCATTTTTTCCAACAGAACGTGATGATATTGCGAAGATGGACGCCGAGGCCCACTAGGGGCCCAGAGATAGGGGTCGCGCCTACAAGGGGCGCCTGCCTCCTCGGACAGGTGTGGGCCCCGGCCTATTTCTTTTCGCTCATAAATTTATTAAATCCAAAAGGTTGTTTCGTGGAGTTTCAACGCTTTTGGAGTTGTGCGTAATAGGTTTCAACGTTTGCTCCTTTTCCACCTGAATTCCACCGCATTCCCTCTTCATGGTAAACCTTGTAAAATAAGAGAGAATAGCCATAAGTATTGAGATATAATGTGTAATAACAGCCCATAATGTAATAAATATTGATATAAATGCATGATGCAAAATGGACGTATCACCCCGCGATCCGTAGATCGATCTTGGCTGTCCCGCTTTGTTTTCCAAAGATATCTTGCGTGTCTTGTATGTCGCCTCAGCCGTAGTGTATTGGCGTAAAAGCGGGTTGGTATTCGCTGATATGCCGCTTTATCCCGGCCGTGGGGTGGCTGGTCAGCCATGTGGTGCTCGAGTCCGTATTTCTACCGCCAGACCTCACCCACCTATCTGTGAGCAGGTCTTGATCAACTTGGAGTTGTTGCTGCTTTTTTTCGTGCTCTCGCAATGGCCATAAGCCGACGCTGAAGCGCCTCGCTCCACAGATCCTCAGCACGCCGAACTCGCTGCCGCCGAGGCTAATCTCGTCTCTGGAGGGGGGCATGTAAAGTCCTCCTCCGGATATCCGTCCGTCGCCTGTTCGTCTGGGCTGACCTGCTCATCTTCCTGCTCGGCCTGCTCGAGGGCGGGCTGATCAGGGTTGTATTCCTCTTCGGCACCATCCGGATTGTTTTCTCCTGGGCCAGTATTGTTGTGGCGGGGCTTGGAGCGGCGCCGACGATGCCCATGCTTTGTTTTTCTTCCTGGGGGGTTACCCTCCGTTACCTCATCACCATTGGTTTCTTCGAGTGTCCATATATATCGTATGAGGAGGTGGCTATCCACCACCCCGTGAGCGGTGGTTCCTCAGCATTTCTCCTCGCATCGTCCGCCCATACCGCCGATGTCTTCGAGTCAAGTCAAGCACGCATTTACGATCATCGACCATGGCAATGAAGCGGTGGTGGGTGGGCAGCGAATTCCTTCGCCGCCGCTTCCCACTCGAAGCCGACATTGTTCGCCAAGAGCCTCCTAACAAAGAAAGAGACTTTAATGAGTTCAGCATGTCGCCAAAGGGCGAAAGTGCCGAAGATATCCGTGGCGTAAACTCCATTACCGAGCCCAACTCGCTCGCTGGCTCGAGCGCACCGACCGAACCAACAACCGGATACGAAGTTCGAGGGTCCGAGTCACAAGCTTCCACAGAGGTGAGACCTGTTCGCTCCACCGCCAATGAGTGTGCGGCCAGCGGGCGGGTCCATCCTCCGCCCTAGGGCAAGGCAGCCTGCCCGGATTGAGGTCCGGACTACCGCAGGGTGATATCCCGAGCATTGTCCGACAAAGCAGGTCTAAGCCATGCTCATCGTGGATCGTCCGGTGCTCTCGCACAGCCCGAATCCTTCAAAGATCAAGTCTCCACGAATGTCCGCTGTAGTTCAGGTTTCAACTCGATCCGTGGCTGGGGCGAGCTGCAATCTGCTCCAGATGGCTGCTTAATTAGCCCGCAGCGCGGCCGCCAACACAAAGATCTGTCCGGGAGAAAAGTTTCACCGGACCGTGTCGTTGATGATGATTGAAGGAGCCATCGAGCCTTGCAAAGAACGCATACGTAGGAACTCTCAATGAAAGCACCAATGTCGGTGTCAAACCGCGGATCTCGGTAGGGGGTCCCGATCCAGGCGCTCTTAGGTTGATGGTAACAGAAGCGAGGGACACAATGTTTACCTGTGTTCGCCCTCTCGATGGAGGTAAAACCCTACTTCCTCGCTTAATTAATATTGACGATATGAGTAGTACAAGAGTAGATCTACCACGAGATCGTAGAGGCTAAACCCTAGAAGCTAGCCTATGATGATTATGATTGTAGTTGTGATCGGCCTTCTAGGACCAACCTCTCCGGTTTATATAGACACCGGAGAGGGCTAGGGTTTACATGGAGTCGGTTACAAGGAAGGAAATACAATATCGATCGCCAAGCTTGTCTTCCACGCAAAGCCATCCTGACACGGACGGAGTCTTGAGTCTTGTATCTTCACGCCCAATAGTCCGGACGATGTATATAGTCCGGTTGTCCGGATACCCCTAATCCAGACTCCTCAACAGGACTACGGATTAAGCAAAAATTGGCTAAGGACGAGGTGACGATGCGCTGGGAAATGGTTCCAAAGTCGATGTGATCGCAATGGCACGCTACCTCTACATCTACCTTCGGATTAGTTTTAGACCTGAATAATTGTTATTTGGTGCTAGCGCTACATGAACATTATATCTGGATCTTGTTTGATGCGAGATGGTTATTAATTTAAATCTGAGAATAATGGTTGTTCTATTTATATGAGTAATATCTTTTATAGTCATGCACCCTTAAAGAGTGGTCTATTTTTATTAAATCTCGATAGTAGTGATACACATATTCATAATGTTGAAGCCAAAAGATGCAGAGTTGATAATGATAGTGCAACTTATTTGTGGCACTGCCATTTGGGTCATATTGGTGTAAAGCGATGAAGAAACTCCATACCGATGGACTTCGAATCACTTGATTATGAATCACTTGGTACTTATGTAACTGTGCCTCATGGGCAAGATGACTAAAACACCGTTCTCCTAACTATGGACCGAGCAACCGATTTGTTGGAAATCATACATACCGATGTGTGGTCCAATGAATGTTGAGGCTCATATGGGTATCGTATTTTCTCACCTTCACAGATGATTTGAGCAGATATGGGTATATCTACTTAATGAAACACAAGTCTCAAACATTTGAAAAGTTCAAAGAATTTCAGAGTGAAGTGGAAAATCATCGTAATAAGAAAATAAAGTTTCTAAGATCTGATCGTGGAGGATAATATTTGAGTTACGAGTTTGGTTTACATTTGAAACAATGCGGAATAGTTTCACAACTCATGCCACCCGAACACCACAACAGAATGGTGTGTCCGAACGTCAGAATCGTATTTTACTAGATATGGTGCGATCTATGATGTCTCTTACTGATTTACCGCTATCGCTTTTGGCGTTATGCTTTAGAGACGGCCGATTCACGCTAAATAGGGCACCATCAAAACTGCTGAGATGACGCCTTATGAACTGTGGTTTGGCAAGAAACCAAAGTTGTCGCTTAAAGTTTGGGGCTGCGATGCTTATGTGAAGAAACTTCAACCGATAAGCTCGAACCCAAATCGAGAAATGTGTCTTCATAGGATACCCAAAAGAGACTATTGGGTACAACTTCTATCACAGATCCAAGGCAAGACTTTTGTTGCTAAATTCGATACTTTCTAGAAAAGAGTTTCTCTCGAAAGAAGTGAGGGAGGAAAGTAGAGCTTGATGAGGTAATTATACCTGCTCCCTTATTGAAGTAGTTCATCACGTAAACCGGTTCCTGTGACGACTACACCAATCAGTGAGGAAGCTAATGATATTGATCATGAAACTTCAGATCAAGTTACTACAGAACCTCGTAGGTCATCCAGCGTAAGATCCACACCATAATGGTACAGTAATCCTATTCTGGAAATCATGTTACTTGACCATGGTGAACCTACGAACTATGAGGAAGCGATGATGAGCCCAGATTCCGCAAAATGGCTTGAGGCCATGAAATCTGAGATGGGATCCATGTATGAGAACAAAGTATGGACTTTGGTTGACTTCCCTGATGATCGTCAAGCCATCAAGAATAAATGGATCTTCAAGAATAAGACTGACGCTGATGGTAATGTAACTGTCGACAAAGCTCGACTTGTTGCGAAAGGTTTTCGACAAGTTCAAGGGGTTGACTATGATGAGACTTTCTCGCCCGTAGCGATGCTTAAGTCTGTCTGAATCATGTTAGCAATTGCCGCATTTTATGATTATGAAATATGGCAAATGGATGTCAAAACTGCATTCCTGAATGGATTTCTGGAAGAAGAGTTGTATATGATGCAACCAGAAGGTTTTGTCGATCCAAAAGGTGCTAACAAAGTATGCAAGCTCCAGCGATCCATTTATGGACTGGTGCAAGCCTCTCAGAGTTTGAATAAACGCTTTGGTAGTGTGATCAAAGCATATGGTTTTATACAGACTTTTGGAGAAGCCTATATTCACAAGAAAGTGAGTGGGAGCTCATTTCTGATATTATATGTAGACGACATATTGTTAATTGGAAATGATATAGAATTTCTGGATAGCATAAAGGATATTTGAATAAAAGTTTTTCGATGAAAGACCTCGTGAAGCTGCTATATATTAGGCATCAAGATCTATAGAGATAGATCAAGACGCTTAATTGACTTTCACAAAGCACATACCTTGATAAAGTTTTGAAAAGTTCAAATGGATCGTGCAAAGAAAGGGTTCTTGACTCAGACATAAGGTGTGAAGTTGAGTCGACTCAATGCCCACCACAGCAGAAGATAGAGAGAAAATGAAAGATGTTCCTATGCTTCAGCCATAGGCTCTATCATGTATGCAATGCTGTGTACTGCACTGATGTATGCTTAGCAATAAGTTTAGCAGGAGGTACCAAAGTAATCCAGAGGGTCACTAGACAAATGTCAAGAACATCCCAAATACCGAAAAGGACTAAGGATATGTTTCTCGCTTATGGAGGTGACAAAGAGCTAGTCGTAAATGGTTACGTTGATGTAAGCTTTTGACACGATCCGGATGATTCTAAATCACAAACCGGATAATGTGTTTATATTGAATGGTGGAGCTGTCAATTGGTGCAGTTCTAAACAAAGAGTCATGGCGGATCTACATGTGAAGCGGAGTACATAGCTACTTCGAAGCAAAGAAATGAAGGAGTCTCGATGAAGGAGTTCATTTCCGATCTAGGTGTCATACCTAGTGCATCGACCAATGAAGATCTTCTCCGATAATATCGTGCAATTGCCTTGGCAAAGGAATCCAGATTTCACAAGAGGACCAAGCACATCAAGAGACGCCTAATTCCATCCGGACCAAGTCCAAGTGGGATACATAGAGATTTGCAAGATACATACGGATCTGAATGTTGCGCACTGCTGACTAAGCCTCTTCCACGAGCAAAACATGATCGTAACCAAGACTCCATGGGTGTTAGAATCATTACCGTAATCTAGATTATTGACTCTAGTGCAAGTGGGAGACTAAAGGAAATATGCCCTAGAGGCAATAATAAAGTTATTATTTATTTCCTCATATCATGATAAATGTTTATTATTCATGCTAGAATTGTATTAACCAAAACATGATACATGTGTGAATACATAGACAAACTTAATGTCACTAGTATGCCTCTACTTGACTAGCTCATTAATCAAGATGGTTATGTTTCCTAACCATAGACATGATTTGTCATTTGATTAACGGATCACATTATTAGGAGAATGATGTGATTGACATGACCATTTCCGCTAGCTTAGCACTTGATCGCTTAGTATGTTGATATTGCTTTCTTCATGACTTATACATGTTCCTACAACTATGAGATTATGCAACTCCTGCTATCGGAGGAACACTTTGTGTGCTACCAAACATCACAACGAATCGGGTGATTATAAAGGAGCTCTACAGTGTCTCCAAAAGGTACATGTTGAGTTGGCGATTTTGAGATTAGGTTTTGTCAATCCGATTGTCGGAGAGGTATCTCTCGCCCTCTCGGTAATGCACATCACTATAAGCCTTGCAAGCAATGTAGTTAATGATTTAGTTACGGAATGATGCATTACGAACGAGTAAAGAGACTTGCCGCAACGAGATTGAACTAGGTATTGGGATACCGACGATCAAATCTCGCAAGTAACATACCGATGACAAAGGGAACAACGATGTTGTTATGCGGTTTGACCGATAAAGATCTTCAGAGAATATGTAGGAGCCAATATGAGCATCCGTGTTCCGCTATTGGTTATTGAACGGAAACGTGTCTCGGCCATGTCTACATAGTTCTCGAACCCGTAGGGTCCGCACGCTAAGGTTTCGCTGATGATTCATGTTCATAATTAGAGGAGTAATAATATGCATAAAGGATCTGAACATATGATCTTCCACCAAGTAAACCAAATAGCATCAACTACAAGGAGTAATCAGCACTACTAGCAACCCATAGGTACCAATTTGTGGTTTTGATAGAAGATTGGATACAAGAGATGAACTAGGGTTTCGAGAGGAGATGGTGCTGGTGAAGATGTTGATGGAGATTGACCCCCTCCCGATGAGAGGATCGTTGGTGATGACGTTGGTGATGATTTCCCCCTCCCGGAGGGAAGTGTCCCCGGCAGAACAGCTCCGCCAGAGCCCTAGATTGATTCCGCCAAGGTTCCGCCTCGTGGCGGGGGAGTTTCGTCCCGTAAGCTTGCCCACGATTTTTTCCAGCGTAAACGTGATGATATTGCGGAAGATGGGCGGAGGCCACTAGGGGCCCAGAGATAGGAGGCCACGCCCTACGAAGTCGCCCCTGTCTCTGGACAGTGTGGGCCCCTGGCCTATTCTTTCGCTCATAAATTCTTATTAAATCCAAAAAGTTGTTTCGTGGAGTTTGGGACTTTTGGAGTTGTGCGAATAGGTTTCAACGTTTGCTCCTTTTCGGCCGAATTCCATTGCGGCATTCCCCCTCTTCATGGTAAACCTTGTAAAATAAGAGAATGGCCATAAGTATTGAGATATAATGTGTAATAACAGCCCATAATGCAATAAATATTGATATAAAAGCATGATGCAAAATGGACGTATCAACTCCCCCAAGCTTAGACCTCGCTTGTCCTCAAGCGGAAGCCGAAATCGAAAAATATGTCCACATGTTTAGAGATAGAGGTGTCGATAAAAATAAAATACGAACATGAGGGCATCATGATCATTCTAATAACAGCAACATATATAGATTTTGTCCTATGATTTCCTGCTCAAGTAATAAGCAATTCACAATGTCAAGTATGGTTCAAAAACTTCATTGGGAACTAACAAACTATAATCTCAGTCATTGAAGCAATTGCAATTTATCGTAACATCAGAAAGAGTCAATAATAGAGCTTTTCAGCAAGCTCACATACTCAACTATGTCATAGTCTCCTATAATTGTTAACACTCACGCAATACTTGTGGTTATAGAGTTTCAAATGACCTTTGAGAAAGACAGGGGCTTATTGTGTTGCCTCCCAACGTATTCACCTTTAGGTGATGTCAACAATAATAGCCTATGCCACCTTACATCCAATTGGATATATGTATCATGATCTTTCAAACACGAGGAGCTTGCCAAAGGATAAAAATAAAAAGGGAAAGGTGAGCATCACCTTGACTCAAGCATAAAGTAAAAACATAAAGTAAAAGATAGGCCCTTCGCAGAGGGAAGCAGAGGTTGTCATGCGCGTTTAGGGTTGATGCATAAAGTCTTAGTGCAAAAGAACGTCACTTTATATTGCCCCTTGTATGTGGACCTTTATAATGCAATCCGTCGCTTTTATTACTTCGACAACAAGTTCGTACAAAGCTTATTTTCTCTTCACTAATAAGTCATACATATTTAGAGAGCAATTTTTATTGCTTGCACCGATGACAACTTACTTGAAGGATCTTACTCAATCCATAGGTAGGTATAGTGGACTCTCATGGCAAAACGGGTTTGAGGATATTTGGAAGCACAAGTAGTATCTCTACTTGGTGCAAGGAATTTAGCTAGCAAGAGGGAGAAATGCAAGCTCAACATGTTTGGACGTCAATGACAATATACTTTAAGCGAGATGTCGGAAAACATAAACCATTACGTTGTCTTCCTTGTCCAATGTCAACTCTTTTAGCATGTCATACTTAATGAGTGCTTCACGGTCATAAAAGATGTCCAAGATAATATATTTATATGTGAACCCTCTTTCCTTATCACTTCCTATTAATTGCAGCGATGACCAAGACTACGTTCATCAACTCTCAACAATTTTTATGCCTCATACTTTCTATGTGTGAAGTTATCACTATCCATAAGATCAATATGAACTCTTTTTTCTTTCTACTTTCTCAAGATCATAGCAACATAGCAAAGCCCTTGACTCAACACTAATCTTTATTATAGATAGCACGGACTCGCTTACATAAAGAGATCACAATGCAAAACTCAAAACTACTTGATATCAAAAACTTCAAACTGCTAGATCAAGATACTTGAGGAGTCCTGGACTAGGGGTGTCAGGACAGCGGACTATCATCGTCCACGGACTGCAAGACTACGAAGATACAAGATTGAAGACTCCGTCCGTGTCCGGATGGGACTTTCCTTGGCGTGGAAGGCAAGCTTGGCGATCTGGATATGTAGATCTCCTACCATTGTAACCGACTCTGTGCAACCCTAGCCCTCTCCGGTGTCTATATAAGCCGGAGGGCTTTAGTCCGTGGGACACAACATACATTACAACAATCATACCATAGGCTACCTTCTAGGGTTTAGCCTCCTTGATCTCGTGGTAGATCCACTCTTGTACTACCCATATCATCAATATTAATCAAGCGGGGCGTGGGTTTTACCTCCATCGAGAGGGCCCGAACACAGGTAAAAACATCGTGTCCCTCGTTTCCTTTACCATCCGCCTAGACGCACAGTTCGGGACCCCATACCGAGATCCGCGGTTTGACACCGACATTGGTGCTTTCATTGAGAGTTCCTCGTGTCGTCACCGATAAGCTTGATGGCATCTTCAACCAACAACGCTGTCGGGTGAGACTTTTCTCCCGGGCATATCTTCAGATTCGCGGCTTTGCCTTGCGGGCTAATTCACTTGGCCATCTAGAGCAAATCGAAAGCTCGCCCTGGCCGTCGAGTTAGATTCGAAGCCTAAACTTCACGGCCGATGTCGCGGAGACTTGATCTTGACGGACTCGAGCCTGACCAGAAGCGCCGCCTTGTGGCAGCGGGCATGCTCTAGCTCTGCCGCCGAGCAGTGCCTTGGTGGCGCACATGAATCCGCTTGACCATTAGTCCGGAGCCGATCGCCCAGAGGAGCGGTGGATAGACGCTGCCACAGGGCTTCAACATCCATGGCGATGGGCGAACACTAATCTTGTCCCTGCGAAACTTCGTGATTACGGCGCCGGACTCCTTGCGGACTCCAAACCTCCGTGCCCCTACCAGCGATTGGATTGGGCGCGGTTATGGAATTCACCGCCGCGGACATCTTCCAACACTCGCCCTCTGGCGACATCCTAAATCGCTAAAGCATCTCTCGTTATCGGAGAGTCTGGCGGACTATGGCGGGATGGTTGAAATGCAGACGACGAAGAAATTGAGCCCACCCACCACCCACTTTGTAGCCACTGTCGACGATCTAACCGACATGCTAGACTATGACTCGAAGACATCGGCGGAATGAGCGGCGATACGGAGACGAACAAGAAGCGAGCCTATAAGGCACGGGAAGACCACCTTGTAATATGACATATACATGGTGGATACCCCAAAGGAGAGCGATACTTGAGGACCAGCGGGCTGCGGCGAAGATAACCTCGCCGATAAACAACCAAAAGCGGCGACGCAGAGCCGCCCTAAGTCTCGCCTCGGCGACAACAACGCTCCAAAGGAGCCCGTAATACAGCAGGGCTCACAAATGGACGCATTTAACATGCGGATAAGCAACCGTCCGAACATGGCGAGCCGATAATCAGTCGAGGCCAGTAGCAACGACGGTCCGGATGATCTCATGCCGGACACACCACCGGAGAGCAAGAACCTTCGGAAAAGACTCGTCAACACTGCAAGAAGCCTGAAGAAGGAAAAGCGGAGGCTCAAAACAGCGGAAGGCACACTCAGAATGAGATGGAGCAAAGTGCTCAAAACCGCAGATAAATACGGCAATGGCCACCAATCAAAGAGCTACCCGAAGCGCAAGCTGCTACCAGAATTCGACGAGGAGGCCATAGAGCCTCCACCGTCAAAAAATAAAGAAGCCGCCTGGTTGGATAGACGGCCAGATGATAGGCCAAATTCTGAAAGTGGCGCCACACATAAACCAACCAATGAACCTGGAAAGACAGATGGCCCAGCCAGGTCCATCTACGGGCCAAAGAAGAGGGCCCGAGAAGCAAGGCAACACGTCAAGTGTCCGAAGATAGTGGCACCCCCAAATACAGGGGCGCCGCACACCCACTATGTTTCACCAATGAGGTGCTGGACCATGAATTCCCAGCAGGATTTAAACCCATAAACATAGAGGCCTACGATGGAACAACAGACCACAGATGCGGATGAAGATTACATACTACATATACACATGGCGGAGGAGATGATCTCACGCCATAAAATACCTACCCTCAAGCTCAAAGGGCCAGCCCGACATTGGCTTAAAATCCTCCCGTAAAATCTGTGGGAAGTTGGGAAGAGCTCGAGGAAGCATTTAGAGCGAATTTTCAAGGGACTTATGTCCGCCCTCCGGATGCAGATGATTTAAGTCATATAACTCAACAGCCCGGAGAGTCAGCGCGAAAATTCTGGAACAGGTTCCTCACCAAAAAGAACCAAATAGTCGACTGTCCGGATGCCGAAGCCTTAGAAGCTTTTAAACACAATGTCCGAGACAAATGGCTTGCCAGACACCTCGGTCAAGAAAAACCGAGGACAATGTCCGCGCTAACAAGCCTCATGACCCGCTTCTGTGCGGGAGAAGATAGCTGGCTAGCACGATGCAGCACCAGCGACCCAAGTACATCCGAGATACGAGATGGAAATGGAAAATCACGGCGCAAAAAAGAGCAGCGCCGGAATAAAGAAAAAAGCCCAAAGAGCACGGCAGTCAACGCCAGATTCAACAGCTCGCGGCCGAACAACAAAACATCGCCTCTTAAGGATGATGGCGACGAGCTTTCCAGCTTAAACAAGATTTTGGGTCGGATATGTCAAATCCACAGCACCCCCGGAAGGCCTGCAAACCACACCCATCGAGATTGTTGGGTTTTAAACAGTCCGGCCGACTAAGCGCCGAACACAAAGGGGCTCGGCGCGTCAGCGAGCGATAAACCCCACCAGCGAGCACACCGAAAACAAAAGACTTTCCCACAAGGGGTTAAGCGATAAACTCACTTCATGTGATAATACGGAAAAATAGTGCGGCACTTTCTAAAAAGAGCTTGGCGGTCCAACCCAGCAGAGACCATAGAGATTGGATATCAAAACCAATCACTTTCGACCACTGGACTATTCGAAGCGTTGAAGCAGGGGCGGACTCCCGATATTGAATCCCATAATAGGCGGACTACAATTTACTAAAGTCCTAATGGGCGAAGGCAGCGACTTAAACTGCTGTATTCAAACACAATCCGTAAGATGGGGATAGACCCTACCAAAATTCGACACAACCGCACTTCCTTCAAAGGAGTGCGCGGGCCCTTCGCCAAGTGCACGGGCTCCATATTACTAGAAGTCGTGTTGGATCACCGAACAATTTTCGACGCGAAAAATTAATTTTCACATCGTCCCATTTAAAAGTGGATATCAAGCACTCTTGGGGCGAAAGGCTTTTGTCCTCTTTAACGCCATACCGCATTCGCGTCTCTTACACTCAAGATGCCGGTCCGTGTGGCGTCATTTCATCTGAGGTCACTTAAAGACCGGACTCGGATAGACGAATCCGGCTTCAGCAGGCTAGGGGCTCCCTAGCCGCATACCTCTTCACACAGCTGCGCGCACAATCAACCGCGGGTTCATACAAACCCCGTATTACTTATTCATATTCCTTCTTTTACACATATTTTTCGCACGAATTGTTTTCAAACTAAGCGTTCCTCTCTTTTTACAGATGAACAACGTGCATACTCATCCAGGATAACGGCGCAACGGAGACACAGGCGCAGACATGTAGTAGGGACCCATTGTGAGGATTCTTTTGATTAAGACCTGCGTAAACCTTTTTATTGTCTCTTGTTGTTATTCTCCTTGGTTTGTTCCTATAGCCAAAGCGGAGCTCGACGTTTTGGCATCGGCGCGTCGAAGACCATGCCGTGCACGGACACTAGGGGCTTGGGCATTGTTACGCCCATTATTATAAAGACCGAACACCTTAGGGAGTGTTGGCGTCTCTAGTTAGGCATTATATGCATCAGCTCGAATCATGTCTTTGGTCAAATGTTGGGTTTGCCCGGCTCCTGTGTTTTGCTGCCTTCGTTCCGTATCACCGGCTAACGCGGCACCGGAGAACTCTGCGATTGTGCCCCGATTAATTTGGCAAGCACCTCGATGAAAGCGGCCATTGTCATGATATAGCGAGAGACTGGTCAACCACTCGATCGACCACCGGAATGTTTAGAATTCCCCGCTTTGACGAAGGACCGTTTCCTGGTCAGGCACACACGCGCCCCGAACTCGGAGAAGTGCAGTGCCCCCAGGGGCTATATCATAGCCCCACCCTCAAACTCCAGCTAAGTGAAAGTGATAAAGCATTATAGTCCGGATTGCCTCGTTAAGCTCGCTACCACCTCCTTAACGGGACCGAGGCGTCGGATTAAGTGTGGCGTGCTATTTTGCGAACACCCCGCACCTTGTGCATGGGGGTTGAAGCCAAGACTGCAATCTTTCAAGTTATACAAGCGTATCGTAAACGGCTGCACAGAGAAGTTTCACTACTTGGGGCGCACAAGTATAAAAGCGATTATAGCATAATCATCGTTTTACAAGCTAAAATGTTCATTTGAGCGTTACATTTTTGAGCACTGCGACTCTATTACCTGGCGCCACGCATAACTTCCCGAAATAGTGCTCGGCGGGGCCGGTTTTCATCCGAGCCTGGCGGCAACAGTGGTGGCATCCATCTCCGTCAATGCGCCTTCACGCGGGCAAGAGCCATCTCTGCGCCCTCGATGCGGGGCGACCGCTTCATCTCCTTGATATGCGGCACCGCTCAAGGAATTGCTGCGATGGCGAAGTAGCTCGTCGCCTTGGGCCTCTCGGCGGACATGGGCCATGATGTCGATCATGGCAAGTCCGGACAATCTATTTAGCTCGGCCCATTCGCCAACCGGTCTGTCAGCGAAAGTGGCGATCCGGACTATGGAATTGAGACCAATATAGCTCTTCCGTCTTGTGATCCTTCCGGCTCCGGAAGTGCTCAGCGGCATCGGCCGCACTTGCCGCTAAGTCCATATACGGATCCTCCGGACTCCTGACCGCTCAAATTGAGCATACTTTTGATCCATAAACGGCGGCGCGGCGAAAAGGCTTGCCAGCCACGATATCTCGACTGGCGCGGTTCCTCCTTCATGGCCCGCATTGCGAGGCGGGCATCCTTAACCGGCGGTGGCCTTCTTGAGTCTTCCGCTCCGATAAGTGCTCCTTTTCAAGAGCCTCATTGCGATCGGCAGCATCTTTTACTTTCATGGCCAATTCGGCCACCTACGCCTAGCAGGCGGTCGCGCAGCCCTTCGACTTTCAACTCCTTGTCGCCCTCGAGGCAGCGCGTCACTCCTTCGGGCTTGCTCCTTAGCTCGAGCAAGTTCGCCCAAGGCTCTCCACAGCAGCAGCACCGTCTGCATAACAGCATAAAATTTATCGGAGGAGGCTTGACCCCTCAATAAAGCGGCTGCGGAGAACTCATTTACCTTGCGACTCGTCAAGTCGCGGTTGACAAGTGTGATGTCCGCATCCGCCACGTCAAGTTGCCGATTTAACTCGGCAAACCCACTAGTCCGGCTAGCCCTCGGACTATCCGCCACCTGCATAGGAACGGCGGCATTCATTACTTCCGATTTCGATGCTCGGCATGCTGTCGTTTTCGACAACCTACCGAGTCTCAGGGGCTACTATCTATACAGGGCGCATTTTCATGTGCAAGACTGTTAATAGACAAAGAGATGCGTCATTCTCGCGTACCTCAAACCCCGCCAGCAAACTCATAGCGGCATTGCGCAATCCGCTTTCGGCGGACGAAATCCTTCCAATCACCATACGCATCAACGCACGGTGATCTTTTGAGATGGGCGCCCTCTCAAGCAGATTCTTGATTCTCCGCAGGATACTAGCGGGTGCGAACTCTCTGGCCCCTCGGACTCGGGATACCCTCGTGGCGATACTTGAGCTCGCTTTGCCTTATCTGATAATGCTGCAGACGGAGCGTTCGCTCTCCATCATCTCCTAAGAAGGTCCCGAAGATGAACTCATCGAGAAGGCTGCAGATCCGAACTGCAAGACAAATATTTGGTTACCCACGAAGCACAAATGAAGGTATTTCCTTACTATTTAACTCCCTTTTCATACTCACGGCTCATTGGAGGGCGATCCTTTAGCAATGATTGTGCGTCAGTTCTCTCCGGACGCGGACCCCCGTGAAGATCTCTTCCCACTCTTAGGGGCTTTGGCCTCCGGATCTTGGGCGGTCCTCTTCTCCCCTGGAAGGAGGGTTTTGATTCCCCTCTCTTGGGCGCCTTTGGGTGAAATAATAGCTCCTCTACTTTCCCCATCGCTCCCTTCCATGGGCGCGACCTCCAACATTCGACCAGCCACGGGCTCCGGTCACGGTCTCTGGGAGGGGCGGGACACCTTATCAGCCTCGAATGTGCTACCCACTCCTGTGAAGAGTAATGGGTCGAGGCGAACTCTAGAAAAGAAGATAAGCAGGCGTCCAACTCGAGCTACTTACAGAGTATCCGGGTGATTGCGGCTTAGGCCTCGTCCTCGGCCAATTCGGACCGCCACTGCGGTCCGAAGAACAACTTGTACATCTCCACGGGTGTCACACCCATGAAGTGTTGGAGAATCCGAGGTCCCTCGGGTTGAACTCCCATAGACGGAGAGGGCGGCGTTTGCGAGGCGAAGATGCACGATTAGCATAACCTGCATCACCACAATCAGATTGATCTCCCTCGCTTTGGAGGTCTCAAATCCAGCCACGCAATAAGGGCACGTCTTTGGGCGGCCCCAATTGAGCCCTTGGTTGACCCATGACATCGATCGGCATGGAGGTCCCAAGGAAGGAAGGCGGCGGCTTTGCTTGCTCGCCTTCGAGCGGTGATATAGAACCACTCCTGTTGCCCGATCCGAGTTCCTCTTGGAAGGAACCCTCGGGCCATGGGGCATCGGCCTTTTGCTTATGGCCGCCCGCAAGACTCCGCTTGATGCCCCGATCATCTTGGCTCCACATTGAAGGTCTTCACCCACAGGCGAAGTGGGGAGTGACGGAGGAAGGCTCCATGAGCGATAATGAATGCGGAGATGTGGAGGATGGACTCGGAGCCAAGTCGTGAAAGTCCAGCCCATAGTAGAACATGAGCCCTCTCACGAAGGGATCCGTCGGAAGCCTAAACCCGGCGGAGGTGGGATCTGAAGACAACGAACTCACCGGGCTCGGGGGCAGGCACGGCCTACCCTTGGGCGGGCAACCTGTGTGAAACCTCGTAGGCCAGGTACTTGGCCTCGCGTAACTTCAATATGTCCTCCTCCGTGATGGAGGAGGGCATCCACCGGCCTTGGAGGTCGGAGCCGGACATGGTTGAGAATCTGAAGCGCTCGAATCTGAGGTTCTAGGTGTTGGAACTAGGAGCAAGAGGAGATTCGATGCGAGATTGAAGAACAAGGACGAACCTTGGTCCTCTTATAAAGAGGAAAAAATACCAAGAGTCGTCTCCGTGACTGTTTGGGATTCGCCTTCGATAGAGGAGGCGTGGCGACGGGAACGGTTGGGTTACCCACGCGTATTGATGAGAATCCGGAATAAAGGGAACACGATCTCTGCTTGACAAGATGTGCCAAGAAACCGCTTAGCTAAGCGTCTTGAGGTGGTATAAAGTAAAAACGATTCAAGCAGTGGCTTGGTAGCGGTGTGATGTCACGCCGCATAATCGTCGGCAGATTGGACTGGTGTACATTTTATTCTCATGCGGTGGAATGTGGAATTTATTTTGCGAGCGGACACTATCCTGGTGTTCATGATCTTCTTGGATTATTCAAGGAGGAACCCGCCTTGCAATGCCGAACATTATGTGTCTTGGGACTAATCGTCATTGAAGCCTGGTTCGAGGGCTCTTGAGGAGTCTGGACTAGGGATGTCCGGACAGCCGGACTATCATCGTCCGCGGACTCCAAGACTACGAAGATACAAGATTGAAGACTCCGTCCGTGTCCGGATGGGACTTTCCTTGGCGTGGAAGGCAAGCTTGGCGTCTGGATATGTAAATCTCCTGCCATTGTAACCGACTCTGTGTAACCCTAGCCCTCTCCGGTGTCTATATAAACCGGAGGGCTTTAGTCCGTAGAACACAACATACATTACAACAATCATACCATAGGCTAGCTTCTAGGGTTTAGCCTCCTTGATCTCGTGGTAGATCCACTCTTGTACTACCCATATCATCAATATTAATCAAGCGGGGCGTGGGGTTTTACCTCCATCAAGAGGGCCCGAACACAGGTAAAAACATCGTGTCCCTCGTTTCTGTTACCATCCGCCTAGGCGCACAGTTCGGGACCCTTACCGAGATCTGCGGTTTGACACCGACAATACTACTAAAAGGATCGAACTAAATAAAGCGGTAAAATGGGAGTGTGATGGTGATACAATCACAGGGCACCTCCCCAAGCTTGCGCGATTGCCAAGGGAGTGCCCATACCCATGTGATTATTTCCTCGGAGGTGATGGAGGTGGTGATGATGACGGTGGATAATCGCACATCGGCGTAAAAGCTCCTCCAACTTGCGGATAATGCCCTTGAGCCCAGCAATATGATCCTTCAACAAAATATTCTCACATGTGAGATCGTGTTACGTATCTTGGGCTAACTCAATCATCTTGAAAGCTTCAATCTCTGTTGGAGTGAAAAGGTTAGGTAAAGGTTGAGGGATGTCTTCTTCTTTCACCACCGGAGCTTGAACCTCCATGGCCTTCTTGATCCCTTCATCCGTGTTGATCTCTTTTGGTTCCTCTCTTTTCAACTCTATCTTCAAAAGCCAAGCATCCTTGTCTTCGTTGTTGGCGGAGGGGGAAGTCATGGTGCTCTAAATCTGTAACGAAAACAGCTCGAAACGAAAACAGAGGATATTTGCGTGATACGGTAGTCAAAACCTTTGGGAGTATATATAATGAATTTTACCGACCAAAATCGTAACATACAAGAAAACGGAGTCAGGGAGGCACACGAGGTGCCCACGAGGCGGGGTGCGCCCTACGGGGGCTCAGCCTCCTCTCGTGGGAGCCTCGTGTCCCTTCGGACTACTTCTTCTTCCTAAAATTCTTAAATAGTCCAAAACTGATAAAATTGCCATTAGAGTTGTTTTGGAGTCGGTTTACATACCGTACCATGTACCTATGCCTTTTAAGTAGTGCAGAACGTTACGGAAAGTGTCCCTTATGTATTCCTCGGGGTTATAGTTTCAATAATATTAGTTTCAACATCGATAGGATTACGAAATATAATGTTCAATTCTTTGAGCGTTAACCACCCTCGGTTTGTGCCTTCAAGTTGTTGATTTTTATAGCACGAGCGATAGACCTCCTCGATAGCGTAGGGACCTTCCCATTTTGAGAGAAGTTTTCTTGCAAAAATCTTAAGCGAGAGTTGAACAATAACACATAATCTCCTCGTTAAACTCACGCTTTTGTATCCTCTTATCATGCCAACATTTGACTTTTTTTGTTGAAAAGCTTGGCATTCTCATATGCTTGGGTTCTCCATTCATCAAGTGAGCTAATATCAAACAACCTCTTCTCACCGGCAAGTTTGAAGTCATAATTGAGCTCTTTAATAGCCCAATATGCCTTATGTTCAAGTTCAAGAGGTAAATGACATGCTTTTCCATAAACCATATTATAAGGAGACATATCCATAGGATTTTTGTATGCAGTTCTATAGGCCCATAGTGCATCATCATGTTTTTTGCACCAATTCTTTCTAGATCTATTCACAGTCTTTTGCAAAATTAATTTGAGCTCTCTATTGCTCAACTCTACTTGGCCACTAGACTGTGGGTGATAAGGAGATGCGATTCTATGATTGACATCATACTTAGCGAGCATCTTACAGAAAGCACCATGAATAAAGTGTGAGCCACCATCAGTCATAAGATATCTAGGGACTCCAAACCTCGGAAAAATAACTTCTTTAAGCATTTTAATAGAAGTGTTATGATCAGCACTACTAGTTGGAATAGCTTCTACCCACTTAGTAACGTAATCAACAAATGACTAAAATATGTGTATAACCATTGGAGGCGGGAAAAGGTCCCATATAATGAAAGCCCCAAACATCAAATGGTTCAATAACAAGAGAATAATTCATAGGCATCTCTTGACGTCTACTAATGTTACCTATTCTTTGACATTCATCACAAGATAAGACAAACTTACGAGCATCTTTGAAAAGAGTAGGCCAATAAAAACCAGATTGTAGTACCTTGTGTGTAGTTCTGTCTCCAACATGGTGTCCTCCATAGGATTCAGAGTGACACTTGCGTAGGATTTGTTCCTGTTCATGCTCAAGCACACAACGTCTAATTAAATACCATCTACTCCTTCTTTATAAAGGTGTGGATCATCCCGAAGTAATGTCTTAAATCATAAAGAACTTTTTCTTTTCTTGGTATGTGAAACTAGGCGGTATATATTTAGCAACAATGTAATTAGCATAATCAGCATACCAAGGAAGCGATCTGAGAAGCATTGACAACCGCTAATTGTTCATTAGGAAAACTATCATTAATAGGCGTTGGGTCATCAAGAACATTCTCTAACCTAGACAAGTTATGCGCAATGGGGTTCTCGGCTCCTTTCTATAAATAATATGCAAGTCAAATTCTTGGAGCAAGAGAACCCATCTAATGAGTCTAGGCTTAGCATCTTTCTTTTCCATAAGATATTTAATAGCAGCATGATCAGTGTGAGTAGTAACTTTGGAATCAACAATATAAGGTCTAAACTTATCACATGCAAACACAACTACTAAGAACTCTTTTTTAGTAGTAGCATAATTTCTCTGGTCTGTATCAAGAGTCTTACTAGCATATTGGATAACATTCAATTTCTTATCGACTCTTTGCCCTAAAACAGCACCTACAACATAATCACTAGCATCGCACATAATTTCAAAAGGTAAATTCCAATCAGGTGGCTGAACAATAGGTGCAGTGATCAAAGCTTTCTTGAGTGTTTCAAATGCTTCTACACAATCATCATCAAAGACAAAAGGAATATCCTTTTGCAATAAATTAGTCAGAGGCCTAGAGATTTTAGAAAAGTCCTTAATGAAACTCCTATAAAAGCCGGCATGACCAAGGAAACTTCTTATACCTTTTATGTCCTTGGGACATGGCATCTTTTCAATAGCATCAACTTTGGCTTTATCAACTTCAATACCTCTCTCGGAGATCTTGTGTCCCAAGACAATGCCTTCATTAACCATAAAGTGACACTTTTCCCAATCTAGGGCGAGACTAGTGTCTTCAGCATCTCGCAAAACTTCGATCAAGGTTGCTCAAACAATCATCAAAAGAGGATCCATAGGCGGAGAAGTCATCCATGAATACCTCACAAATCTTTTCACAAAAATCAGAAAATATAGCCATCATGCATCTTTGAAAGGTAGTAGCTGCATTACGTAAACCAAAAGGCATACATCTATAAGCAAAAGTACCAAAAGGGCAAGTAAAAATAGTTTTAGATTGATCCTTCGCAGACACAGGTATTTGAGAGAAGCCAGAATAACCATCTAGAAAGCAAAAATGTGTGTGTTTGGATAGCCTTTCTAGCATTTGATCAATAAAAGGTAAAGGGTAATGATCTTTCTTAGAAGCTTTATTTAACTTACGGAAATCAATTACCATCCTATAGCCTGTAATAGTTCTTTGCGGGATCAATTCATCGTTATCATTAGGAACAATGGTAATACCTCCCTTTTTAGGGACACAATGGACAGGGATTACCCATTCACTATCAGCAACGGGATAAATAATACCTGCCTCAAGGAGCTTTAATATCTCCTTTCTTACCACCTCTTTCATTTTGGGATTTAATCGTCTTTGTGGATCTCTAACTGGGTTGGCATCTTTCTCCACTGAAATTTTGTGCTGACATAATGTGGGACTAATGCCCTTAAGGTCATCCAGAGTATATCCAATAGCAGCTCGGTGCTTCTTCAGAGTTTTCAATAATCTTTCTTCTTCTTTCTCTGAAAGGTTAGCACTAATAATAACAGGATATATTTCTTTTTCATCAAGATAAGCATACTTAAGATTATCAGGTATAGGTTTGAGTTCAAACACGGGATCACCCTTGGGTGGAGGGGGATCCCCAAGAATTTCAACGGGAAGGTTATGTTTTAGCATAGGTTCTTGTTTAAGGAACACTTCATCTATTTCTTCCCTTTCCTTCATAAACATATCATTTTCATGGTCTAGCAAATATTGCAGTTGGAGGAACAGCAATGGAAGCAAGACCAATAATTTCATCCTTACTAGGTGGTTCCCTTTCACGAGGTTGTCTACTAAACTTGGCAAAATTAAACTCATGAGACATACCATCTATGCCAACAATGACGACCTTCCTTTTATAATTAATCTTAGCACTAGCAGTATTCAAGAAGGGTCTACCAAAAATAATGGGACAAAAATCATCTTGTGGGGAAGCAAGAACAAGAAAATCAGCAGGGTATTTAATCTTCCCGCACAAGACTTCAACATCTCTAACAATCCCAATAGGTTTAATGGTGTCCCTATTAGCTAGCTTAATAGTAACATCAATATCTTTGAATTCAACAGGTGCAATATCGTGCATAATTTCTTTATAAAGATCATAAGGTATCGCACTAGCACTAGCACCCATATCACATAAGCCATGATAACAATGATCTCCTATTTTAACAGAAATAACGGGCATGCCTACAACAGGTCTACGTGTCTTAGTATCGGGTCTAGCGATATTAGCAGTTTCACCCAAGAAAGAGATAACATGCCCATCTAAGTCCTCATCCAAGAGATCTTTAATCATAGCAATACCAGGTTCAACATTAATTTGCTCAGGAGGTGTATAGGTCCTAGTATTACTCTTACGAACAACAGTAGAAGCTTTAGCATGATATTTTATCCTAACAGGAAAAGGAGGTTTTTCGACATAAGCAATAGGAATAATAGGATTACTATATGTAATAGTATTTTCTTCGACTGTAATGGGTGCAACTACTTTCACTTCAATAGGAGGATTATATTTAAACCACTTCTCTTTAGGGAGATCAATGTGAGTAGCAAAAGTTTCACAAAAAGTAGCTACTATCTCAGAGTCAAGTCCATACTTAGAGCTAAATCCACGGAAAGCATCGGTATCCATAAAAGATTTAACACAATCGAACTTAGGTGTCATACGACTCCTTAACATCGTCGGAACCCCAATCTTGAGTTGCGTTTAATTCTTTCCAATAAGTCCCATTTGAAATCAATGGTCTTGACATATAGGAACCAAAGACAGAAGTATCGAGCAAGTTGCGATTATCAAGAAAAGCCGAGCATAAAAATTCTGAATAATCATTTCCCGAGAGAGCTCATGATTGGGGCATGAATACAACATTGACTTAAGCCTCCCCCAAGCTTGAGCGATGCTTTCTCCTTCGCGAGGCCATAAATTATATATGTAATTACGATGACGATGAACAAGATGCATAGGATAGAACTTCTGGTGAAATTCCAACTTCAATCGCTTATAATTCCAAGATCTCGTATCATCACATAGCCTATACCATGTCATTGCATCTCCCTTCAAATATAAAGGGAAGACCTTCCTTTTGACAACATCATCGGGAATACCTGCAAGCTTAAATAATCCACAAACTTCATCCACAAAGATAAGGTGTAAATCGGGATGCAATGTTCCGTCTCCTGCAAAAGGATTAGCTAGCAGTTTTTCTATCATACCCGAAGGAATCTCAAAGTGAATATTCTCATAAAGTTTAGTAGGTTGAGGAGCATCTCGTTGCTCTTCTGGTTGGGGTGAAGATACCCCAAACAAGCCCCTCAAAGGATTAGTTTCCATAGTGACAAGAAACAGAAAATTTCAGCATGCTATATAAATGTTTCCTTACCAAGTTCCACTCACCAAAAGCGCTACACTCCCCGGCAACGGCGCCAGAAAAGAGTCTTGATGACCCACAAGTATAGGGGATCTATCGTAGTCCTTTCGATAAGTAAGAGTGTCGAACCCAACGAGGAGCAGAAGGAAATGATAAGCGGTTTTCAGTAAGGTTTTCTCTGCAAGCACTGAAATAGTAGGTGATAGATAGTTTTGTGATGAGATAAATAGTAACGAGCAAAAAGTAAATAAGTAAATAAAGTGCAGCAAGGTGGCCCAATCCTTTATGTAGCAAAGGATAAGCCTGGACAAATTCTAATAATGAAGATGGAGCTCCCGAGGACACATTGGGAATTATCGTCAAGCTAGTTTTCATCACGTTCATAAGATCCGCCTTTGGTACTTTGATAATTAGATATGTGGGTGGACCGGCACTTGGGTACTGCCCTAACATGGACAAGCATCCCACTTATGATTAACCCCTATTGCAAGCATCTGCAACTACAAAAAGGAGTATTAAGGTAAACCTAACCACGGCATTAAACATATGGGTCCATATCAGCCCCTAACGAAGCAACGCATAAACTAGGGTTTAAGCTTCTGTCACTCTAGCAACCCATCATCTACTTATTACTTCCCTATGCCCTCCTCTAGGCCCAAATAATGGTGAAGTGTCATGTAGTCGACGTTCACATAACACAACTAGAGGAAAGACAACATACATCTCATCAAAATATCGAATGAATACCAAATTCACATGACTACTAATAGCAAGACTTCACCCATGTCCTCGGGAACAAATGTAACTACTCACAAAGCATATTCATGTTCATAATCAGAGGAGTAATAATATGCATAAAGGATCTGAACATATGATCTTCCACCAAGTAAACCAATTAGCACCAACTACAAGGAGTAATCAACACTACTAGCAACCCACAAGTACCAATTTGTGGTTTTGATACAAGATTGGATACAAGAGATGAACTAGGGTTTTGAGAGGAGATGGTGCTGGTGAAGATGTTGATGGAGATTGACCCCTCCGATGAGAGGATCGTTGGTGATGACGTTGGTGATGATTTCCCCCTCCGGGAAGTGTCCCCAGAGAACAGCTCGCCAGAGCCCTAGATTGATTCCGCCAGGTTCCGCCTCGTGGCGGGAGTTTCGTCCGTAAGCTTGCCCACGATTTTTCCAGTAAAGCGTGATGATATTGCGAGAAGATGGGCGCGGAGGCCACTAGGGGCCCGGAGATAGGGGTCGCGCCCTAGGGGGCGCCCATGCCTCTGGACAGTGTGGGCCCCCTGGCCTATTTCTTTCGCTCATAAATTCTTATTAAATCCAAAAGGTTGTTTCGTGGAGTTTCAACGCTTTTGGAGTTGTGCAGAATAGGTTTCCAACGTTTGCTCCTTTTCCAGCCAGAATTCCAGCTGCCGGCATTCCCCCTCTTCATGGTAAACCTTGTAAAATAAGAGAGAATAGCCATAAGTATTGAGATATAATGTGTAATAACAGCCCATAATGTAATAAATATTGATATAAATGCATGATGCAAAATGGACGTATCACCCCGCGATCCGTAGATCGATCTTGGCTGTCCTGCTTTGTTTTCCAGTATATCTTGCAGGTCTTGCATGTTGCCCCAAGCCGTAGTGTATTGGCGTGGGGGTGCGGGTTGGTATTCGGGTTGATATGCCGTTTTATCCCGGCCGTGGGGTGGCTGGTCAGCCATGTGGTGCTCGAGTCCGTATTTCTCGGCTGCCAGGACCTCAGTCCACCTATCTGTGAGCAGGTCTTGATCAACTTGGAGTTGCTGCTACTTCTTTTTCAGGCTCCTCGCAATGGCCATAAGCCGACGCTTGAAGCGCTCCTGCTCCACAGGATCCTCAGGCACGCCGAACTCGTCGTCGCCGAGGCTAATCTCGTCTCTGGAGGGGGGCATGTAAAGTCCTCCTCCGGATATCCGTCCGTCGCCTGTTCGTCTGGGCTGACCTGCTCATCTTCCTGCTCGGCCTGCTCGAGGGCGGGCTGATCAGGGTTGTATTCCTCTTCGGCACCATCCGGATTGTTTTCTCCTGGGCCAGTATTGTTGTGGCGGGGCTTGGAGCGGCGCCGATGATGCCCATGCTTTGTTTTTCTTCCTGGGGGGTTACCCTCCGTTGCCTCATCACCATTGGTTTCCTTCGGAGTGTCCATATATATTGTATGAGGAGGTGGCTATCCACCACCCTGTGAGCGGTGGTTCCTGTACTTCTCCTGCATCGTCGTCCATACCGTCGATGTCTTCGGAGTCGAAGTCAAGCACGTACGACAGATCATCGACCATGGCAATGAAGCGGGTGGTGGGTGGGCAGCGAATTCCTTCGTCGCCTGCTTCCCACTCGAGCCGGACATTGTTCGGCCAAGAGCCTCCTAACAAAGAAAGAGACTTTAATGAGTTCAGCATGTCGCCAAAGGGCGAGTGCTGGAAGATATCCGTGGCGGTAAACTCCATTACTGGAGCCCAACCTGGCTCTGCTGGCTCGGGAGCGCACTGACTGGAACCAACAACCGGATACGAGTTCGAGGGTCCGGAGTCACAGGCTTCCACAGAGGTGAGACCCGTGCTCGGCTCCACTGCCAATGAGTGTGCGGCCAGCGGGGCGGGGTCCATCCCTCCGTCCTTAGGCAAGGCAGCCTGCTCCGGATTTAGGTCCGGGACTACTGCAGGGGTGATATCCCGAGCATTGTCCGACAGCAGGTCTAAGCCATGCTCATCGTGACTGTCCGGTGCTCCTGGCACAGGCCCGAATCCTTCAAAGATCAAGTCTCCACGAATGTCCGCCGTGTAGTTCAGGTTTCTGAACCTGATCTGGTGGCCAGGGGCGTAGCTGTCAATCTGCTCCAGATGGCCAAGCGAATTAGCCCGCAGTGCGAAGCCGCCGAACACAAAGATCTGTCCGGGGAGAAAAGTTTCACCCTGGACCGTGTCGTTGATGATGATTGAAGGAGCCATCGAGCCTTGCAGCAACGACACAGAGGAACTCTCAATGAAAGCACCAATGTCGGTGTCAAAACCGGCGGATCTCGGGTAGGGGGTCCCGATCTGTGCGTCTTAGGTTGATGGTAACAGAGGCGAGGACACAATGTTTACCTGTGTTGGGCCCTCTCGATGGAGGTAAAACCCTACTTCCTGCTTAATTAATATTGACGATATGAGTAGTACAAGAGTAGATCTACCACGAGATCGTAGAGGCTAAACCCTAGAAGCTAGCCTATGATGATTATGATTGTAGTTGTGATCGGCCTTCTAAGGACCAACCTCTCCGGTTTATATAGACACCGGAGAGGGCTAGGGTTTACATGGAGTCGGTTACAAGGAAGGAAATACAATATCAGGATCGCCAAGCTTGTCTTCCACGCAAAGCCATCCGGACACGGGACGGAGTCTTGAGTCTTGTATCTTCACGCTCCAATAGTCCGGACGATGTATATAGTCCGGCTGTCCGGATACCCCCTAATCCAGGACTCCCTCAACAGGGACTACGGATTAAGCAAAAATTGGCTAAGGACGAGGTGACGATGCGCGTGGGAAATGGTTCCAAAGTCGATGTGATCGCAGTCGGCACGCTACCTCTACATCTACCTTCGGGATTAATTTTAGACCTGAATAATTGTTATTTGGTGCTAGCGTTAAGCATGAACATTATATCTGGATCTTGTTTGATGCGAGATGGTTATTAATTTAAATCTGAGAATAATGGTTGTTCTATTTATATGAGTAATATCTTTTATGGTCATGCACCCTTAAAGAGTGGTCTATTTTTATTAAATCTCGATAGTAGTGATACACATATTCATAATGTTGAAGCCAAAAGATGCAGAGTTGATAATGATAGTGCAACTTATTTGTGGCAATTGCCATTTGGGTCATATTGGTGTAAAGCGCATGAAGAAACTCCATCTTGATGGACTTACGGAATCACTTGATTATGAATCACTTGGTACTTATGAACTGTGCCTCATGGGCAAGATGACTAAAACACCGTTCTCGGAACTATGGACCGAGCAACTGATTTGTTGGAAATCATACATCTTGATGTGTGTGGTCCAATGAATGTTGAGGCTCATGGCGGGTATCGTTATTTTCTCACCTTCACAGATGATTTGAGCAGATATGGGTATATCTACTTAATGAAACACAAGTCTGAAACATTTGAAAAGTTCAAAGAATTTGAGTGAAGTGGAAAATCATCGTAATAAGAAAATAAAGTTTCTACGATCTGATCGTGGAGGATAATATTTGAGTTCTGAGTTTGGTTTACATTTGAAACAATGCGGAATAGTTTCACAACTCATGCCACCGGAACACCACAGTAGTAATGGTGTGTCCGAGCGTCATGTCGTACTTTACTAGATATGGTGCGATCTATGATGTCTCTTCTTGATTTACCGCTATCGTTTTGGCGTTATGCTTTAGAGGCGGCCGCATTCACGTTAAATAGGGCACCATCAAAATCCGTTGAGATGGCGCCTTATGAGCTGTGGTTTGGCAAGAAACCAAAGTTGTCGTTTCTTAAAGTTTGGGGCTGCGATGCTTATGTGAAGAAACTTCAACCGGATAAGCTCGAACCCAAATCGAAAATGTCTTCATAGGATACCCAAAATAGACTATTGGGTACACCTTCTATCACAGATCTGAAGGCAAGACTTTTGTTGCTAAATTCGGATACTTTCTAGAAAAAGAGTTTCTCTCGAAAGAAGTGAGTGGGAGGAAAGTAGAGCTTGATGAGGTAACTATACCTGCTCCCTTATTGGAAGTAGTTCATCACAGAAACCGGTTCCTGTGACGACTACACCAATCAGTGAGGAAGCTAATGATATTGATCATGAAACTTCAGATCAAGTTACTACAGAACCTCGTAGGTCATCCAGAGTAAGATCCACACCATAATGGTACAGTAATCCTATTCTGGAAGTCATGTTAATTGACCATGGTGAACCTACGAACTATGAGGAAGCGATGATGAGCCCAGATTCCGCAAAATGGCTTGAGGCCATGAAATCTGAGATGGGATCCATGTATGAGAACAAAGTATGGACTTTGGTTGACTTCCCCGATGATCGTGTAGCCATCAAGAATAAATGGATCTTCAAGAATAAGACTGGCGCTGATGGTAATGTAACTGTCGACAAAGCTCGACTTGTTGCGAAAGGTTTTCGACAAGTTCAAGGGGTTCACTATGATGAGACTTTCTCGCCCGTAGCGATGCTTAAGTCTGTCTGAATCATGTTAGCAATTGCCGCATTTTATGATTATGAAATATGGCAAATGGATGTCAAAACTGCATTCTGAATGGATTTACGGAAGAAGAGTTGTATATGATGCAACGAGAAGGTTTTGTCGATCCAAAAGGTGCTAACAAAGTATGCAAGCTCCAATGATCCATTTATGGACTGGTGCAAGCCTCTCGAGTTGGAATAAGCGCTTTGGTAGTGTGATCAAAGCATATGGTTTTATACAGACTTTTGGAGAAGCCTATATTCACAAGAAAGTGAGTGGGAGCTCATTTCTGATATTATATGTAGACGACATATTGTTAATTGGAAATGATATAGAATTTCTGGATAGCATAAAGGGATAATTGAATAAAAGTTTTTCGATGAAAGACCTCGGTGAAGCTGCTTACATATTAGGCATCAAGATCTATAGAGATAGATCAAGGCGCAAATTGGACTTTCACAAAGCACATACCTTGATAAAGTTTTGAAAAAGTTCAAAATGGATCGAGCAAAGAAAGGGTTCTTGACAGTATTACAAGGTGTGAAGTTGAATCGACTCAATGCCCGACCATAGCGAGAAGATAGAGAGAAATGAAAGATGTTCCTATGCTTGACCATTGGCTCTATCATGTATGCAATCTTGTGTACCGACACGATGTATGCTTAGCAATAAGTTTAGCAGGGAGGTACCAAAGTAATCCAGGAGTGGGTCACTAGACAGCGGTCAAGAACATCCTGAAATACCTGAAAAGGACTAAGGATATGTTTCTCGTTTATGGAGGTGAGAAAGAGCTAGTCGTAAATGGTTACGTTGATGCAAGCTTTGACACAGATCCGGATGATTCTAAATCACAAACCGGATACGTGTTTATATTGAATGGTGGAGCTGTCAATTGGTGCAGTTCTAAACAAAGAGTCATGGCGGGATCTACATGTGAAGCGGAGTACATAGCTGCTTCGGAAGCAGCAAATGAAGGAGTCTGGATGAAGGAGTTCATTTCCGATCTAGGTGTCATACCTAGTGCATCGGGACCAATGAAGATCTTCTCTGACAATACTGGTGCAATTGCCTTGGCAAAGGAATCCAGATTTCACAAGAGGACCAAGCACATCAAGAGACGCTTCAATTCCATCCGGGACCAAGTCCAAGTGGGATACATACAGATTTGCAAGATACATACGGATCTGAATGTTGCGACACTGACTAAGCCTCTTCCACGAGCAAAACATGATCGAACCAAGACTCCATGGGTGTTAGAATCATTCTTGTGTAATCTAGATTATTGACTCTAGTGCAAGTGGGAGACTAAAGGAAATATGCCCTAGAGGCAATAATAAAGTTATTATTTATTTCCTCATATCATGATAAATGTTTATTATTCATGCTAGAATTGTATTAACCGAAAACATGATACATGTGTGAATACATAGACAAACTTAATGTCACTAGTATGCCTCTACTTGACTAGCTCATTAATCGAAGATGGTTATGTTTCCTAACCATAGACATGATTTGTCATTTGATTAACGGGATCACATTATTAGGAGAATGATGTGATTGACATGACCATTTCCGTTAGCTTAGCACTTGATCGTTTAGTATGTTGATATTGCTTTCTTCATGACTTATACATGTTCCTACAACTATGAGATTATGCAACTCCCGTTTACCGGAGGAACACTTTGTGTGCTACCAAACATCACAACATAACTGGGTGATTATAAAGGAGCTCTACAGGTGTCTCCAAAAGGTACATGTTGAGTTGGCGTATTTTGAGATTAGGTTTTGTCAATCCGATTGTCGGAGAGGTATCTCTGGGCCCTCTCGGTAATGCACATCACTATAAGCCTTGCAAGCAATGTAGCTAATGATTTAGTTACGGAATGATGCATTACGTAACGAGTAAAGAGACTTGCCGGCAACGAGATTGAACTAGGTATTGGGATACCGACGATCAAATCTCGGGCAAGTAACATACCGATGACAAAGGGAACAACGTATGTTGTTATGCGGTTTGACCGATAAAGATCTTCGTAGAATATGTAGGAGCCAATATGAGCATCCAGGTTCTGCTATTGGTTATTGAACGGAAACGTGTCTCGGTCATGTCTACATAGTTCTCGAACCCGTAGGGTCCGCACGCTTAAGGTTTCGTTTACAGTTTTATTATGAGTTTATGAGTTTTGATGTACCGAAGGTTGTTCGGAGTCCCGACTATGATCACGGACATGACGAGGAGTCTCGAAATAGTCGAGACATAAAGATCGATATATTGCACGACTATATTTGGACACTGGAAAGGTTCCGGGTGAGATTGGGACAATACCGGAGCTCCGGGAGGTTATCGGAACCCCCCGGGAGGTATATGGGCCTTATTGGGCCTTAGTGGAAAGGAGGGGAAAGGAGCAAAGGAGGCCCCCCCCCCAAGCCCAATCAAAATTGGGAGGGGGGCCGGCCCCCCTTTCCTTCTTCCCTCCCTCCTCTTCCTTCCCTCTCCCTCTCCTAATAGGAAAGGGGGGAGTCCTAGTCCCGGTGGGGGTTGGACTCCCCCCCTAGGGCGCGCCACCCCCCTTGGCCGGCCCCCTCCTCCATTCCTTTATATGCGGGGGAGGGGGCACCCCATAGACACAACAATTGATCTTTTGATCTCTTAGCCGTGTGCGGTGCCCCCCTCCACCATAGTTCTCCTCGATAATATTGTAGTTGTGCTTAGGCGAAGCCCTGCGACGGTAGAACATCAAGATCATCACCACGCCGTCATCTTGTGGAACTCTCCTCGACACTCTGCTGGATCGGATCGGGGGCGTCATCGAGGTGAACGTGTGCAAGAACTTCGGAGGTGCCATAGTTTGATTGCTTGATCGGTCGGGCCGTGAAGATGTCGACTACATCAACCGCGTTGTGCTAACGCTTCCGCTTTCGGTCTACGAGGGTACGTGGACACACTCTCCCCTCTCGTTGCTATACATCACCATGATCTTGCGTGTGCGTAGGAAATTTTTTGAAATTACTAGGTTCCCCAACACTGCTATCATGTTATCCACCGGGTTAGAGTTATGCCCAAAAGGTGTTGGAACCCATTGAGGTGGGGTCACGTCTCTTTGGGGCGGGTCTGGCACACGAGGTTGAGCCGCCACTCCATTTCCTGGCGCCTCAGCAACCCGGGTTACGCCGGGCGAGTTACTCGTTCCTGCTCCCGAAGTGTTAAAAAGATTCCGTCCCTCAAACTGTGAAGGTAAGCGGCTCTGATGCCTCCTTCGAAGAACAACATTGGACGTGTTTTTATCCAGACTCAGACGAAAAGCTTCTGCTCTTGTCCGCTGTGACTCGGCCTTCAATGAAGCCCGCTCTGTTGCCATCCTGGTGTTCTCTGCATTAAGATCCTCTCGGGCCTGGGCCACCTCATCCCGCAACTTTGCAACTTCCGCATTATGCTGCGCTTGATTCGTCGGAGTTACCTCTGCAGCTAACAGAGTTGCCAAGGCATCCAAGAGCTCAGATAAGACTTGAGCCGGCGATCGTATAGAGCCATTCGCCCCAGCTGTCGTGACAGCAGTTGAGCTGGACGTCATAGCCGCAACCGTTGACGGATTCAGCGCCGGCTGTGTACCAGCCATGAAAACAGCATCCCTGCTTGGCGGCTCATAGGGATCTGGAATACTGTCGCCATCGATTAGCCCCCAAGCCTATCGTCCTGAAGCTGATAGATTGATTCAGTTTCTCCAGTCGAGGACTCATCACCTGAATAGATGGTCGTCTCTCCACTAGATGCAGATCCTTCCTCAAGATCCGCCCCATGAAAAAAGCCAACATAGTCATGCTTCCGACCGGGTTGAACCCTGGCAGGTCGCGCGCACTGAGCCGTCTCGACAATGTTGGTGCAGGTGTCCCGCTCAGGTTCTGATTTGCCAATCTTGCCGATGAAGACGTGAATTCCGCCAAAGGGGACCCGGTACCCATACTCGATTGAGTGGGCCTCGGGGCCCCACCCATCATCGTCGATGTAGATCTTGTCGTGGCGACTCTTAGTCATCCGGCCCACAGCATATCCTTTGATCCCTGAGAAGTTGCCCTTCAAAAACTCGAAACCACCGTGCTCTGGCCCCACGGTGGGTGCCAACTGTCGTGGTTTTGTCACGACAGATGCCCTAGTGAAAGGACTTAGGTGTGGAGCCATCGCGTCGTTTGTTAGCTCAAAGGGGTTGAACAGACAAAGGATTTACCCAGGTTCGGCCCCTTACAACAAGGTAAAATCCTACGTCCTGCTTCTAGTTGTATTGCTTGAGTTTCAGTTACAAGGGAGCAATTATGCTTGACCTAGCTATTGATCAGTTGTTTCTTGAGTTAACCCCCCGCCGGGTCTCACCTTTATATACACAGGTCGAGGCCCGAGCTTACAAGAGTCCGAGCCGGATCACACAACGTGACCGGCCTGGTTTCTAAATTGTCTTGCCTTAGCAAGCAAGCCACCATATGGCGGTTCACACGTCCGGGTCTTGAGCCACCACCAGGCCCGCTGTGAGCCGCCGTCTTCACACTTCGTCTTCTTGGGCCTCTTGGGCCTTCTTCATGTTAAGCCACCAACGGTGTAACCCGGCCCCTCCCGGGCGGGTCACACCTCGGGGTTATATCCCCAACAACAATCATGTAAGGCTGCTCATGTGATCTTTGTATTGAGAAGCAATGGAGAGAAAATCATCTAGCTACTGTTATGGATTCATATCCGAAGGGAACTTCTCATGAGCCATCATGGCGGCCTTCAAGTTCATGTAGATGGCCACCGAGATAATTTTCTCCTCAGTTAAAGTACCAAAAAAGTACTATAGATTGGATCGCTTTGGAACATAGAAGTGCGGTAGCAAAAACAGTATGACTCCGCGATATTTAGCGTTTTCAGAGCGAACAGAAAGTATAAGCGCTGAGAGGCGATGGAACGAAGCACCAGGGGACCCATGGCCTCACCATGCAGCCACCCTCTGGCCGTGCCACTTGGCCACGTTGGCCTCATAGGGCTCCCCCGGATGGGGCTCAGGTCCTTCGAAAGTTTCTCGACTCAAAACTCTTTCTGGATTTTTTCGAGACTTTTAGAGCTCCCTAAAATTTATTTTACTGAAAGTTTAAAAATGTGCAGAAAATGACAACTGACACCGAGTAAATAGGTCGGTCTAAAAAATGATGCCAAAAATAATAGGAGTATAAACATAGTAATAAATAAAAAAATACATTTGATGCGTATCACCACCCCATGACCTCCTCATCTCCTTGCGCCCCACCCTCTGGTACCATGTAGGCGTGGAGACTACCCTCTCGCCGGTAGGTGCGGCTCTGTGTGGGCAGACTCACTCGTGCCCTCCTTCTAGGTCACTTGGTACAAGTGGGTTTGGGCCTCATGGCCGAAGTGATGGGCCTCTCTCATACAACCATATTTTTACCAACCCATTTTTAGCGCACAGAAAGTTCTCACTATCTAAACCATGCATCAGCGCATACACGACAAACATTTTCATACATATGGATCCATCAATAAATGCATCCCGCACATTCTATTTCAAACTTGCTCACAACCAAATCAGTCGATCATAATCATTTCACCTGTGCAAGCTAACCATTTCAGTTTATACTTTTTTGAAACAGAGGCAAAAGAATTGCCTCATCAATTAATTAAAAAGAGAATTGCCCAGTTAATTTAGAAAACCGGGCTAAAACCGACATTTTATACATTTCAGTTTATGCACCAGCAAAGAATTTTTCTTCTAAGCATTCAGTCTAAATTTCTTCTAAGGCTATACGTTAGATCAACTTCTTCTAAGCATGCTAACTAAAATGTCGAAACAAAACTGAAACCTTGCATCCAAATAACTGATTTGAAAACCCAACATGTGTAGCTTAGATTGCATAACTGATTCGCCAAAAAAAACAGCTTTACTCAGGGACCCTAAAACACCATGCCTTCAAATAACTATCCAATGGTGCATAATTGCACAGCGCAGGCACATTGCATCCAAATAAGCATGGTTCCACAACCACCAAGCCATGCAGCTCAAAACCTTGGCATGTTTACACATCATGTGTGCTTATCTGAAAGGTGGTTTGACATCATCTTCGCCTTTTGGCCACACTACGAAACTTAAGCATAAAAGAAACCGGTAAAAGAAGAAAATACAGTTATAAATTTATTTTACAACCCATCTAAGATGTTTCTTCGATCATCCCTATGCAGGGCACAAACACTGATTTGTCCCTTTATGTCATGTGGATACCGAAACAGAAATCAATGTTGAGATTTTCGCTCTGTTGCGGTAGGTACGCCGAAAACAACAAAGATTTGAATAGAATGGAAGAAATGTTTTGACACTCGTGGCTGCCATTTTCCTTGTGCATATGATATTAATAGTCTACCTGCAACGCAGGAAACATGTCAATATGAATCATACACAAGGAATTATTAATGAGAACAGATGCAAAACAATAATTGGCTTGGAACATATATGTATATGACAGGAAGCTCACAGTTCACAGCATCTTGATACTCACAACTAAAAAAGGAACAAAATGAAACATTGTGCAGGCAAGCTAGTCTTTTGCCATTGAAGTTCTCAAAATAAAAGGTTTCCACAATGTGGTTGCCACTTTGCCAGTAAATTCTAGTAAGTTTATATTAAATTATTACCCCGCAAAAAAAAGTTTATATTAAACTATTAATCTCCATTGAATCCCTGATTTCCAAATATGAAAAGACAGGTTATGCATACCATGTCAAGTTCTTAACCAAGCCATCAAAACAAGTTTGTTTGTGGTCACAATTCTTAGCAAGGAATTTTATATGTTAATCGACCACTCCTAAGTTCAAACACTTCAGCTGGTCCAGAAATCACTATCCCACTAAGTACTCCACCACATTACCAGATATACACATCACCTAGTATCCGGCCTCGAGTTCCAGCACTTGATCTGGTCTAGAGATCAGGACGCCCACTACTTAACCTCAGCACATTACCTATCATCCGGTCTCGTATGGACTTAATTCTGTCTAAAAAACACATTATGTTCCAACTAAGGACTTAAGCACTTCTATGTATAATTTGGAGCACATTGTACAAGAAAATAGTGAGTCAGGCCCTCCCTGACCCTTAGATCAGGGTGAGATTGGTTGAGGTTGAGTTTCTTTTGTTCATGACGAGCCCGTAATTAGACATCTCTGGGAGTTGGCCTGCTGGCCTCTCCTTGTTTTTTTTATTCTTTTTTAATGATAATGACACGCAGGTCTCCTTCGTCGTTCGAGAAAAAAATTAGTATGCGAGTGACTACATTCAATGAAAAGACTAGCTCCAATAGAATATGGAGTATGGATGGTATTATATGTTCTCTGCAGGAGTATACTATGTTCAGAACTTACATACATGGCTATATTACTAGTATAAGCGTTACCTGCACAGAACTTGACTAAGGGCTAGCTGACTGAATCCTCCGGAACAACTGAATCCTGAATAACACGATCTGGGTCCAGTTGACCACTGTAATAACTAGACGGAACTGCAGATAGTTCCAATTTTCCAGTCCACTCCTCGCCAGGCTTCAGAGTAATCGCCTTTTCTATAGCAGCTGCTTCCACACATACCATGCGTTTATATTCGTCATCCCCAAAATCTGCCATTGCCTTAGCTTTTTTGTCCCATGGATTCCAAACAACTGTAACCAAGAAAAAGAAGAAACTCTTTAAAATCATTCTTCAAAGATTATAATGCAATAATTTATATAGTTCTGAGCAAACAAATGTAAGAGTTCACCATACCAGCATCTGGAAGGCCTCCTTTCCTCACAACAAATGTTCTTTTCTTCTCATGATCAATAATGGCAATTTTTGACGGCGTGCCCAGATATATTCTGTCCAACTGTGAATTTTACAGATGCTTGAGTTAGAAAGTGGGATGCAAAGAAAAATGAAAAAATAGTAATATGATTCAAATGCCTTGGTAACGCACCTCAGATTCAAAAACAATAGCATCGCCTTGTTCAGTGAAGCGGGCCCTATCTTGTAAGTTGTCTAGGTAATCCAGAGTTTCCAGGCCTTCTACTCGTATCTCACTGAAATATTAGAATGGAATTATGACGAGAGAAAAAACTACAAAAATGAGGCAGTTAACAGATGTGGCAATTATGGAATGTTTAGATTTGGGACAAACAAATTTAGCAGTGAGGATTAAGTATTCTGCTTCTGTTACGAGATCACTTCAAACTATTGATATTTTTTTTTATTCTGATAGTGAGCTGAAAAACATACCTTATATCAGAAATTGAGAAGTACGTGTGATATGCAAAGGTAAAAGAGAATGGCTTTCCATCTGCATTGGTATTCCTTATGCGTGAAGTCAGCATCAGATCTCCACCAGGTCCAAGTGCAACCCTTAGAGTGTTGATGACTGACACGTAAACGCACCCCGGGGTTCATTAATCGTGGAAATCACTCCGGGACCCCAAAACAGTGAGTGATACTCCATGAAACGGGCCAGAATCGGCCAAAACTGCCAGTGTTGATGACCGACATGTAAGCGCACCTTGGGGTTCAATAACTATGGAAATCGCTTCGGGACCTCAAAACGGTGAGTAATAGTCCATGAAACGGGCCAGAATCGGCCAAAACTGCAAGTGTTGATGGCCAACACATAAACGCACCCCAGGGTTCGTTAATCGTGGAAATCACTCCGGGACCCCAAAACAGTGAGTAATAGTCCATAAAACGGGCCAGAATTGGACAAAACTGCCAGTGTTGATGACCGACATGTAAGTGCACCTTGGGGTTCAATAACTATGGAAATCGCTTCGGGACCTCAAAACGGTGAGTAATAGTCCAAGAAACGGGCCAGAATCGGCCAAAACTGCGAGAGTTGATGACCGACATGTAAACGCACCCTAGGGTTCGTTAATCGTGGAAATCACTCCGAGACCCCAAAACAGTGAGTAACAGTCCATAAAACGGGCCAGAATTGGACAAAACTGCCCGTGTTGATGACCGACATGTAAGTGCACCTTGGGGTTCAATAACTATGGAAATCGCTTCGGGACCTCAAAACGGTGAGTAATAGTCCAAGAAACGGGCCAGAATTGGCCAAAACTGCGAGAGTTGATGACCGACATGTAAACGCACCCTAGGGTTCGTTAATCGTGGAAATCACTCCGAGACCCCAAAACAGTGAGTAATAGTCCATGAAACGGCCCAGAATCGGCCAAAACTGCCAGTGTTGATGACCGACATGTAAGCGCACCTTGGGGTTCAATAACTATGGAAATCGCTTCGGGACCTCAAAACGGTGAGTAATAATCCAAGAAACGGGCCAGAATCGGCCAAAACAGCGAGTGTTGATGACCGACACGTAAACGCACCTCGGGGTTCGTTAATTGTGGAAATCACTCCGGGACCCCAAAACAGTGAGTAATAGTCCATGAAACGGACCAGAATCGGCCAAAACTGCCAGTGTTAATGACCGATATGTAAGCGCAACTTGGGGTTCAATAACTATGGAAATCGCTTCGGGACCTCAAAACGGTGAGTAATAATCCAAGAAACGGGCCAGAATCGGCCAAAACTGCGAGTGTTGATGACCGACACGTAAACGCACCCCGGGGTTCATTAATCGTGGAAATCACTCCGGGACCCCAAAACAGTGAGTGATACTCCATGAAACGGGCCAGAATCGGCCAAAACTGCCAGTGTTGATGACCGACATGTAAGCGCACCTTGGGGTTCAATAACTATGGAAATCGCTTCGGGACCTCAAAACGGTGAGTAATAGTCCATGAAACGGGCCAGAATCGGCCAAAACTGCAAGTGTTGATGGCCAACACATAAACGCACCACAGGGTTCGTTAATCGTGGAAATCACTCCGGGACCCCAAAACAGTGAGTAATAGTCCATAAAACGGGCCAGAATTGGACAAAACTGCCAGTGTTGATGACCGACATGTAAGTGCACCTTGGGGTTCAATAACTAAGGAAATCGCTTCGGGACCTCAAAACGGTGAGTAATAGTCCAAGAAAGGGCCAGAATTGGCCAAAACTGCGAGAGTTGATGACCGACATGTAAACGCACCCTAGGGTTCGTTAATCGTGGAAATCACTCCAAGACCCCAAAACAGTGAGTAATAGTCCATGAAACGGCTCAGAATCGGCCAAAACTGCTAGTGTTGATGACCGACATGTACGCGCACCTTGGGGTTCAATAACTATGGAAATCGCTTCGGGACCTCAAAACGGTGAGTAATAATCCAAGAAACGGGCCAGAATCGGCCAAAACAGCGAGTGTTGATGACCGACACGTAAACGCACCTCAGGGTTCGTTAATTGTTGAAATCACTCCGGGACCCCAAAACAGTGAGTAATGGTCCATGAAACGGACCAGAATCGGCCAGAACTGCCAGTGTTAATGACCGATATGTAAGTGCAACTTGGGGTTCTATAACTATGGAAATTGCTTCGGGGCCTCAAAATGGAGAGTAATAATCCAAGAAACGGGCCAGAATCGGCCAAAGCTGCGAGTGTTGATGACCGACATGTAAACGCACCCTAGGGTTCGTTAATCGTGGAAATCACTCCGAGACCCCAAAACAGTGAGTAATAGTCGATAAAACGGGCCAGAATTGTACAAAACTGCCAGTGTTGATGACCGACATTTAAGTGCACCTTGGGTTCAATAACTATGGAAATCGCTTCGGGACCTCAAAACGGTGAGTAATAGTCCAAGAAACGGGCCAGAATTGGCCAAAACTGCGAGTGTTGATGACCGACATGTAAACGCACCCTAGGGTTCGTTAATCGTGGAAATCACTCCGAGACCCCAAAACAGTGAGTAATAGTCCATGAAACGGCCCAGAATCGGCCAAAATTGCCAGTGTTGATGACTGACATGTAAGCGCACCTTGGGGTTCAATAACTATGGAAATCGCTTCGGGACCTCAAAACGGTGAGTAATAGTCCAAGAAACGGGCCAGAATTGGCCAAAACTGCGAGAGTTGATGACCGACATGTAAATGCACCCTAGGGTTCGTTAATCGTGGAAATCACTCCAAGACCCCAAAACAGTGAGTAATAGTCCATAAAACGGGCCAGAATTGGACAAAACTGCCAGTGTTGATGACAGACATGTAAGTGCATGTCAGGACCCCGACTCAATGCCACATCGATCTAGCATGTAACACCTCATATCACTTTGCGGCCTCACGCACGGTATCCCCACGGGTGTCGCCTTACCTTTGCCCGGGACCGTTTAGCCTTTTGGCACACGATATGATAGTGTCGCTAGCATCCATATGATACGGAGCCGGGCTGACATGGCTAGTCGTAAACCCAAAGTGGCACAAACTTACGAGGACAGCATCCATGACCCAACATCGAGCGTGTCGGTCATCACGAAAGTGAATCCAGTCTGTAGCACTGGGCTAGCAGACTCCGGTGAACCGGGCAGAAGCGGGCTAACAGACTCGGTATTCATCGCGTGACATTTCCGAAGATGCATACAGAACGAAGAAGGACACATGCCGGCCAGCCTAAGTGTTCGGAGCGGTAGCAAGCTATCATGGCTCGGTGGAAACACTAGGAGACATTTCCGTAAGAGAGGCTACTAAGGATAAACAACTAGATAGTCGGATCCCACACATACCAAGCATTTCAATAACATACACACAATATGCTCGATATGTGCAAATACAACATGGCATCACAACATGACTCTCGACTCAAGTATTTTATTCAATAGGCTCCGAGGAGCGAGATATTACAAACAGGGTCTCATGACCCAACATTGAGAGCATACAAATCAAAGCACATGCGGAAGCTTAACATGTCCGAGTGAGACATCTACAAATGAAAAAGGCTTAGAAGCGACTATCTACCAGATCTGCCGAGGGCACAAGATCGTAGCTGAGGTAACAAGCTAAGCGTCAAAGTCCACGTGGAACTACTAGCGAGGCCAAGTCTCTCTGCAAAAACATAAAATAGGCAAGCGTGAGTACAAATGTACCCAAAGAAGACTTACATCGTAACTAACTACATATGCATCATTATCAACAAGGGGATGGTGGAGTTTAAGCTGCAGCAAGCCAGCTTTGACTCGATGGCTAACCTGAACTACATTGCAAGTAACTCTTTTAAGGTGGCGCACGAGTCCACATAATCACCATATCAATACACCACTATGGATCCGCTCCGTCTCCCTCACGAGAACGCCATCCATAGCACTCACGCTATCTTGCGTATTTTAGAGTATCCACTTTCACTTGTCTATGAACTATGCAAGGGTCCAAGTTTCCATATCCGAGGAATCCGCTATTGAATAGATAATGATAACCCCGCAGGGTGTACTTCTTCACAGACGCTCTCGCCACTTATCGCCTCAGACACGTCATGTACCTCGGCAACCTTCAAGCGGAAGCCGGCGAGGAGTCGGCCACGCCTACCTAAACACTCAAGTCTCTCGTCCAGGTTTATCGCCTATTCGGGTTTCATCCGCAAGGAGATCCAGTCGGGGTGTCGCTCACGGCCCCAAACGATGTGAGCAGGGTTCCCAAGCCCACCATCCGGGTGCCACTTGGTACACCGTGCATCAGTGCCTAGTCTCCCAAGCCCACCTGCACAGGTGCCACTTGGTAGACTACTAACACTACCTACAAACACCGAAACTAGTTGCAACTCCTGGACAGAGAACAAGGGTGTTTAAGAAGCCGAGAGGGCTTGGAGCGCCCGGAGCCCAATGTGTGGTAGTAACTGTTCATGGATCACCAACACAGAACTCAGTTCCTGAGGACGGCTACAATGAGACAACCCACCATGTACTCCTACATGGCCTCTCACCGCTACCTTTACCAAATCGTGTTCACACATTTAACTCTCAACAAGAGGACATGTTCACACACCTCGATTCATTCCCGATGAATCGGACTGACACAACTCTAAGCAATAGCAGGCATGACAAACAAGCATGAATGAGTAGGCACATCAGGCTCAAACAGCTCCTACTCATGCTAGTGGGTTTCATCTATTTACCGTGGAATGACAGTCATGCGAGAGGATAAAGGGTTCAACTACCGCAGCATGTAACAGTTGTATCGTTGTTGTCCTAATGCAGTAAAATAGAGCGAAGCGAGGAGTGGGATTGTATCGGAATGAACAAGGGGGTTTTGCTTGCCTGGCACTTCTGAAGATAGTATATCTCTTCATCGGTGTCATCGATCTCATCGTCGGTACGTCGTCTCCTGAGAGGGACAAACACCGACAAACAAGGAAGAACACAATCAATGCAATGCACAATATGATGCATGATCGTGACATGGCAATATGCTGTGTTTTGAGCTAATGCAACTAGCACAGGTTAAATGAAGTTGGTTTGAACACATGATTCAAATTCCAACTCCATATGTGATTATTTAAATGCCCTTTATTTGTTTTGTCCAAAACAGAGGACAATCATTGTTCAAACATGTATGAAAATGGTACAGATGGATTCCTTGAATTTTTCTGATAATTTTTCATATATAATTTGTTTGATTTGGAGCTACGGTTGATTTTATATGAATTTTAGAAGTTTAGGCAAATTTCTGGATTTTCCTGATTTATTTTAAAACCAGAAAATGATTTATTGCATCAGCATTACGTCATGCTGACCTCAGCAGGTCAACAGGCGGGTCCAGGTCAAACCTGACCTGTGGGACCCACTGGTCAGTGACTCAGTTAACTAACTGAGATAATTAGTGCTAAATCGGCCCTAACCAAGCTGTCAGCAGTGCAGGGCCCGCGTGTCAGTGGATCATCAAATTAACTTAGTTAACTAACACTAATTAAACCTAACACTAATTAAACAGGGGCCTGGGCCCGCTCGTCAGTGAGAGAGAGGGGTTAAACCCTGGTAGACGGGTCAAACCCGCCGTCGAGCGGTCAACCCGCCGGCGTTTAGCCGCCGGCCGACGCGACAGCGGCGTCTTGGATTTTGCCCACGAGGCTCGGTTTGCTTACGTGGAGCACAGCTTTTGGGATGCGGACGCCGTCCGCATCCAACTGTGGTGATGGCGCGCGAAGTGGCGAGTAGCGCCGGCGACGAGGTTTGCGGCGGCCGGAGCACGGGAGCAGTCGGGTTCGGCGCTACTGCGTACGGGAGGAGGATCTGGTGGTTGTGCTCGGCGTCTGGGGGTGTACTGAGCGCACTGATGGGCTCGGACGCGAGCGGCAGCAGCTGTGGCCGAGGCGGCGCCATGGCCGGCGGCGAGATGCTTCGGTCATGGTTGGGGATCGGGGCTAGAGCTCGCGAAGGACGACGAGGGAAGGGGGAATCGGGTCAAATGCTCACCACGGAGCTGCAGGGATGGTTAGTGGGCTCGGGGGCGCGCCGGAGTGGTCGAATCGACGGAGAAGGGCGCCGGAGCCGAAGCTTGAAGACGATGACGATGGCGGCTGCTCGGGGCCCTTCGGGGCGCGTGAGACGACGAGGAGGACGAGGGCGGAACGACGGAGCTCGTGGACAGCTCGAGGCGAGGAGAGACGGTGGCGCAGTGGTGCGAACGGCGGCGGCGGTGGCGTTCGGTGGCACTCGGGGAAGGAGCTAGAGAGCGAGGGAAAGAACAGAGAGTGAGGGGAGAGGCAGAGGGGGCTGCGGGGCGTCTCCAGACGCGGATCGTATGAAGGAGCCGCCGCCACAAGCGAGGTGGCTGGCGTCGACGCGTCAAGGCCCAAAGATGCAATGCCAGGCGAGGGGAGGAAGATAATCGCAGCTGGGCTGCAAAGAACGGGTCAGCAGAGCTGGGCGACCAAATGGGCTGCAGTAGGTGGCTGTAGGCGCCTGTAATCTCTATCTCTCTATTAGTTTCATTTTCTATTTTGTTACATTTTGTTTTGGTTTAGTAAAAATACTAAACCATTTTATAAAATCCTGAAAATAATTATGTGGCTAGAACTAAAATATACCAAACCACATAAAATGTTCGAGAATTATTGGACATATATTAATTATATATAAAATATATATCCAATGCAAATAGTTATTGAATTAATTCAAATGGCCAAAATAAATATTTACAGTGACTCCTAAAAATATTGGTTTGAATTTTACCTATTACCAATATTTCTATAGAATAGCAGGAACATTTTCTTGGATTCATTTGAGAAGAAATAAATGTTGGTTATTTTTAGAGGTTTTCTGAGGCTTTTGAAAATTCCTCAATTCAAATTTCATTTGAATTTAAACATGATGCACACATGGAAGCTAGCATAGGTCAGGCCAGAACTTGGGATGTGACAGTGCACCTTGGGGTTCAATAACTATGGAAATCGCTTCAGGACCTCAAAACGGTGAGTAATAGTCCAAGAAACGGGCCAGAATTGGCCAAAACTGCGAGAGTTGATGACCGACATGTAAACGCACCCTAGGGTTCGTTAATCGTGGAAATCACTCCGAGACCCCAAAACAGTGAGTAATAGTCCATGAAACGGCCCAGAATCGGCCAAAACTGCCAGTGTTGATGACCGACATGTAAGCGCACCTTGGGGTTCAATAACTATGGAAATCGCTTCGGGACCTCAAAACGGTGAGTAATAATCCAAGAATCGGGCCAGAATCGGCCAAAACTGCCAGTGTTGATGACCGACACGTAAACGCACCTCGGGGTTCGTTAATTGTGGAAATCACTCCGGGACCCCAAAACAGTGAGTAATAGTCCATGAAACGGACCAGAATCGGCCAAAACTGCCAGTGTTAGTGACCGATATGTAAGCCCAACTTGGGGTTCAATAACTATGGAAATCGCTTCGGGACCTCAAAACGGTTAGTAATAATCCAAGAAACGGGCCAGAATCGGCCAAAACTGCGAGTGTTGATGACCGACACGTAAACGCACCCCGGGGTTCATTAATCGTGGAAATCACTCCGGGACCCCAAAACAGTGAGTGATACTCCATGAAACGGGCCAGAATCGGCCAAAACTGCCAGTGTTGATGACCGACATGTAAGCGCACCTTGGGGTTCAATAACTATGGAAATCGCTTCGGGACCTCAAAACGGTGAGTAATAGTCCATGAAACGGGCCAGAATCGGCCAAAACTGCAAGTGTTGATGGCCAACACATAAACGCACCCCAGGGTTCGTTAATCGTGGAAATCACTCCTGTCGTGGTTCTAAGTCTGACAGTAGAGTGGGGGTAGGTATGGAGAGGCAAGGTCCTAGCTATGGAGAGGTTGTGAACACAAGCGATGTACGAGTTCAGGCCCTTCTCGGAGGAAGTAAAAGCCCTACGTCTCGGAGCCCTGAGGCGGTCGAGTGGATTATTAGTGCAGGTATTACAAGAGTGCGAACCCCTCTGCCTGTGGAGGGGGGTGGCTTATATAGAGTGCGCCAGGACCCCAGCCAGCCCACATAATGGAGAGGTTAAAGTACATTAAGCTTGGGGCGTTACTGGTAATGCCCCTCATAAAGAGCCTTAACTATCATTAAGTCTATTCAATTATAAGCCGTTGCGTTGCTGAGTGTCTTCTGACCTTCTGGTGGTCGAGTGTATCTTCATGGTCGAGTGAGTCTTCCATGGTCGAGTCCTTCCAGTCAGTCGAGTGGGTTCCTCTTTGGTCGACTGGAAGATGATCTCTTCTAAGAGTGCCATAGGGTAGGACGTTTAGGTCAGGCCTATGACCCTACCCTAGGTACATGAATCCATCATTAGCCCCGAATGGATTGAGGCTTGAGTGAGGAAGGAGTTGGCGCTGTTTCCGATTGCCTTTTTATCTTGGCTATGTGTTGTTACGGATCAAGATCTTCTTTGCTGATAACAAGCAACTTTTCTTGATCGACTCGATCCATTCTTGTTCTCTAGTCGAGTGATCTTTTATACTTATTTGTTCCCGAGCGACGGATCGCAAGAAATTTCGCACTTGGCGGTCGATCTGCCTCATGGATTCCGCGGATCTGAAATGGGGAAGCGCCCGGCGGAGCGGACGCGGTGCTCGGATGGGACATGACATGGGCGCCTCGATCTCCGCGCCGCTTTTTCCGCCACGTATCGTGCAAAGGCAACTGTTTGGGATATGATTGGATTGCTCGGGTCCACATGTCATCCACTCGGAAGGATGTTATAATGCGACTTGTGAGGTTTTCGCACGAGACCCGCTCTTCCTCCTCTGCTCTCTTCGTCTCCGCCCACCGCAATCGCTGCCGCCTCCTGCTACTCCCTCTCGCGCACTCCGCGGTGGCTATGGGCAAAGAGAAGACGGCGTGCCGGAGCCTTGAAGAAGGCGTCGGCGGCGGAGAAGGCGTCGGCGGTCGAGAAGGCGAAGGGGAGATCCACCAGCCGCAGCGGTTCTTCGTCGAGATCTCGCTTGCCGAAGGGCTGGGTCCAGGGAGATTGGATCCAGTCGACCATCAGGGAGAAGGATCTCCTCGATATGGCCGACGACGGGCTGATCCCCCACGACGCCGCAAGGCTTCCTGGCAAAGAGTGGCAGCCTCAGCCGGAGGAGGGTGAGTGTGTGCTCCTGGCCACCCATGTTGATCGAGGATTTTCCCTGCCGCCGAGTGTTTTCTTTCGTGGCTTTCTGAATTTCTTTGGAGCCCAGCTCCACCATTTTACACCAAACTCCATCGCGTATCTTGCTACATTTGTGTCTATGTGCGAAAACTTCCGGGCTGTCGACCAGACTGGGTTTGTTCAAGCATATCTTCACATGTCGCTCTCGGTGTGAAGAAAGCAAGTCCCGTGATGAGAAGACCCAAGTAGTTCAGATGTGCGGGGCCTAGGAATCCAAGTGAGGAATAGGAGCACCTTCCCAGCTATGTCTTTTCCCGAGTCGGTCGGGGTGGCAATCAACCTGGTTCTCTTGCCGAATGAGTCGATCTTGGACGGTCAGGTGGTCTTCCTCCATTCACCATGAGTCGAGTGAACAAACCCTCCTCCACAAGGTGGTTCCAGAGGAGAGAGCTGATGTGAAGATGCTGATGGATCGCATGGTACAGCTGGTTCGGGACGGTGTGGTGGCATGGACCTCTTGGAGGTTTTTCTTCGAGGCTAATCCAGCCTCTTCAGATTTGAGCCATCTTTGCATGTGGCTGTATCATGGAACCAAGACGAGACTCGTGTCCACCGGAGGCAGTCGGCACGCCATAGTGGAAAGATGGATGGCGCGATCATCGAACAAGGACAACCCTCGCGGATCTGGAGGATTTCTCCACTTGACCATAATAGCGTTCGGACAAAGGTACATTTGCTCGCTTTCCATTGTATGTCCGCTCGAATGTGTTTACGTAATTTGGTCGATTGAGCTCGCTTTGACGTTTCTGTGCCCTTACCGAGCTGTACTCAATGCCCAATGGAGCTCGGGCTCCGACTGAGGAGGGAGAAGCCAGCGGAGGCGAGAGCCAGGATGAGTGGGACTCAGACGCTGCTGAAGGTGACGACGACGATGACGACGATGATGATGATGACGAAGCAGAAGAGGAGGAGGAAGAGGAGGTTGCTCCACCGCGCTCGGAAAGGCGGTCGAAACTTGTTCACGACTCTTCGACTGAACGCGGTAAGGGAGTTGCGACCGCCTCGCAGTCGACCAAATGCCCTCGGACCGCTTCTCCGGTGCCTAGTGAGAAGGCGCCGAAGCAGTCGAAGGTAGCTCCGTCGAGGCCAACCAAGCCTCTGCCAAAAATGAAGGTGTCCATCCCCACCATATCAGGGTAAACATATCACTTAAGTCTTCCTGTTCTGTACAAGTTTTGTCTCTGGTTGATACTTGAATCGGTCGACTAATTCTTTGGAACTTCAGTGCTGCGACTTCCGAAACTTCAGGCAAGGCCGAGGACCATGAGATGGAGGATGCGGCGACCTCAAATCCTGGTACTGTATCCTTAATTCTGTTCTTAGTCGACTGTCTCATAGTTTCTAACTTTGACTCTTTTCTGAAGCTCCAACCAATGACATTATCACCCTTCCCGATGACGATGATGAGGATGAGGAACCATTGAGGTATAGGAGGAGCAAGAAGGCGTTTACTGGCAAAGCAACCCAAGATGTGACGGCGCCCGAGACTGTTGCGACGGAAGGGGAGGCCAGCACTCGACATACCGTGTCCTTCGCGGTGCCGTTAACGAGTGCTCGACCCACTTCGTCGAGTGCTGGGCAGCCTTCGCTCTCGCCACACACCACGTCCGGAGGACCAAGCTAGTGTTGCTAAGGAGGCGTCGCCAAGCAGGGATCATGATGGAGCAGTGAAGATCGTCCGGGATGCGAGCCAAGCAGCTTCAACGCCACTCGCCCCTTCAAAGCAACGTTCAGTCGATCGACCACCGCCTGCTCTGTTAGGATATGCTATCAAAAATTTTCTTTCGGAATTCATAGCAGTCACCCACTAGGTGTGTTGATAAAAACTCCGTGTTAGCGAGGGCACATCGAGTGCACCAGCCGGGTGTAGTCCCCAAGGCTAAGGTCATTGCGGCAGTTGGCCTTAGGCTTTATAAGTAAATATTGATCATCACTCGATTGAAATGAATGGGTTTACAAACCAGTGGGGGCACGCTGAGTGCACCCAGGTGTAATCCCAAGATCGTGGTCGATCACCGCGCTTGATTACATCTGAAACGCTTGATCGATCGGTCGAATTTTTTTTTGGTCGATCGGTCGACTCGTTTGAATAGGACCAAGGGGGCACGCTGAGTGCACCCACCGGTGTAATCCCGAGACTACGGTCGGATGCTTGCATTCGACTGTAGTCTTAGAAACGTATGATTGTTCTCTATTCACTTGGAAGTGAATCATCTTTGACATTTTGTCGATTGATTCTTCGTAGAAATCCTGTGATCTTCTTGCCGCTATCTTGAATCGGAGCGAAGCATATTCAGCTCGAGTTGGACTTGAAGTTAGTGCAGGAGAATCGACGAAGGCGAAGGAGGAGACCAAAGGTATGTTCGGTGAGACTTCGACCACTCCTTTCTCCTCTCATCTGTTTCAAATCTGATTTGGCTGTAATTTACAGGCAAGGTGAAGGAGGCCCAGAGGAGGAAGGATCTTGAGCTGTCTGAGAAGATCAAGCTTGCCGACGAGAAGTTGGCCTCAGTCAACAAGCTTGAACAGGACAACACCAATCTGAAGGTTGCTCTGGCCATTGCCACCAAGGATGTAGACCAACTGAACACCGACAAGACCACTCTGACTGAGAAGATCAACCAGTTGACTGGGAAGAAGAATGACTTGGAAGGCTTCCTGGGTGGTCTTGCTAAAAAATTGTTCCTTATGCTCGAAGGTAGTCTTTTACACTCGACCAATTCTTCCAACTGTGATGTTCCCATTCGACTATTGTCTTGACTCGGGTTTTGTCTTTGCAGAATTCTCACGCAACTTTGAAGAAGAAACCAGCCAGGTTGGGCGAACCTTGACCTGTCAATTCTCCGTGAGCGATGAAGTTGCCATGAATGTCTTCCATTTGAGTCCGTGTTGCTGCTGTCGTGGACTACCTCGCAAGGTTGAAGGTTTCCACGTCCGCATCGACTCGGCGCCCGGCACGGGAGACACTCCAAAATGACCTCGAGTCGCCGATGGCTCGATTGAGCGCCGTCCCCGACCGAGTGCGAGGAGTGGAAGAAGTCCTCGGCTCGGTGTGGCGCAGATGTCGCCTGCGGCTCTGGCGCGAGTCCATCGCAAGGATGCACGAGAAGATAAGCCTGGCGGCTCTCAGAGTGGCCAACACCAAGAAACACGACTTCGGTCTTTCATGGAGACTTTCATCGCTGCTGCTACGGATCGCAGATGGGATCGACCTCGGCGAGTTCGTTTCTCCTTCCAGCCTCCACGGGAGGGTAAAAACTTCCTTTAAGTCTGGCACTTTAAATTTGCCTCGGTATGCCGAGTGGAATTGTACCGATAAAACCTTAACAGGCTTAGTGCCTGAGCACTCTCGGTTCCTTTAGGTATCGACCTAAACTTGGATTGGATATTTGGATATGATTGCTTTCGGCTTGAATTGCCCTTTGCAGGTTAACAGCAAGATGCCCACTGCAGTCGACTTATTCCTTAGGCAAGCACTGTGTTGCAGCTAAGCCTCCGAGTGAGAGGTTTGCTCTTCACTCGGTAGGATTTCTTATATCTTAGGTGAGCACTGGGCTGCAGCTAAGCCCCCGAGTGAGAGGTTTGCTCTTCACTCGGTGGGATTCTTATATCTTAGGCGAGCACTGGGCTGCAGCTAAGCCCCAGTGAGAGGTTTGCTCTTCACTCGGTAGGATTTCTTATATCTTAGGCGAGCACTGGCTGCAGCTAAGCCCCAGTGAGAGGTTTGCTCTTCACTCGGTAGGATTTCTTATACCTTAGGCGAGCACTGGACTGCAGCTAAGCCCCGAGTGAGAGGTTTGCTCTTCACTCGGTAGGATTTCTTATATCTTAGGCGCAGCACTGGCTGCAGCTAAGCCCTCGAGTGAGAGGTTTGCTCTTCACTCGGTAGGATTTCTTATACCTTAGGCGCAGCACTGGCTGCAGCTAAGCCCCAGTGAGAGGTTTGCTCTTCACTCGGTAGGATTTCCGTTGTATTTGTGGCGGCTCGGAGGAAAGGGTCGCAATCGACCTGCACCTCGTCTTCCTTGCGAGCGCACATCATACTTATGGTGTAGCTCGGAGGAGAGGGTCGCAGTCGACCTGCACCTCGTCCTCCTTGCGAGCACACATGTTACTTATGGTGTACCTCGGAGGAGAGGGTCGCAGCCGACCTGCGCCTCATCCTCCTTCTTGACGTCGTTGTACTTAGGCGAGTACTTGGACTGCAGCTAAGCCTCCGAGTGGAAGTCTGGCTTGCCACTCGGTAGGATTTTTAGTTACTTAGGCGAGCACTGGGCTGCAGTTAAGCCCCTGAGTGGAAGTCCGCTTGCCACTCGGTGGGATTTTTGAAACTTAGGCGTCTTGGACTGCAGCTAAGCCCCGAGTGGAAGTCCTGCTTGCCACTCGGTGGGATTTTTAGTTACTTAGGCGAGCACTGGCTGCAGCTAAGCCCCAGTGGAAGTCCGGCTTGCCACTCGGTAGGATTTTATAACTTAGGCGAAGCGGATTCGGCTAAGCCTCCGAGTGGAAGTCGACTTACCACTCGGTAGGATTTGTACAAACTTAGGCGAAACGGATTCGCGACTAAGCCACCCATTGGGGAAAAATTTTACTGGACAAAAATAAAGAGTGACAAGAACTGTGAAGGAATTATGACACTATTATTTCGAAGCCCATGAACTACAGAAGTATTTTATTACAACTCATCCGAGTGAAAAACTTTAAGTGTAAAACGGGCGGAGCAGATCCGCATTCCAAGCTCGGGGCTCTTTGATATTGTGTTCGACGTTGTAGAGACGATATGCCCCGTTGTGGAGAACCTTTGTGACGATGAAGGGCCCTTCCCAGGAGGGAGTGAGCTTATGTTGTTTCTGCTGATCCACTCGAAGGACCAGATCCCCTTCCTGGAAGGCTCGACCTCTCACATTTCTGGCGTAAAGGCGACGCAAGTCTTGTTGGTAGATGGTCGAGCGAATCGAGCCATCTCCCTTTCCTCTTCTAGGAGGTCGATTGCATCTTGACGCGCTTGCTCAACTTCGCTTCATTGTAAAGTTCAATTCGGGAGCATTGTGAAGGAGATCACTTTCGGTAGGACTGCTTCTACCCATAGACCAAGAAGAATGGAGTCCTTCCGGTCGACCGATTAGGCGTGGTCCGCAAACCCCAAAGCATCAAGGAGTTCGTCAACCCAAGCTCCACCGCATGCTTGAGATCTCGCATCGATCGGGGCTTCGACCCTTGAGGATTAATCCGTTGGCTCGTTCGCTGTCCATTCGATTGTGGATGGGCGATCAAGCGTAGTCGACTCATGTGCCTTGGCGTTGTAGAAATCCTTGAATTCTTCGAGTCAAAATTCACCCATTATCCGTGATAATGCTTTGCGGGACCCCATATCTGAGCGTCGGCTCGATGAAGGAAACAGCGATCAAGCGTCAAGACTCTTGATTGGTTTAGCTTCAATCCACTTGGTGAACTTGTCGATCGCTACCAAGACATGCGTGAAACCGCCCGACCTGTTCGCAAGGGACCGACCATGTCCAGCCCCCATCTTTGCGAAAGGCCGACGAGTGGAATGGTCTTGAGTATGGACGCAGCTTGTGTGACATATTGGAATAGAACCGACATCCTTCGCACTTGTCCACTATTTCTTTCGCCATCTCATTCGCCCTTGGCCAGTAAAATCCGGCTCGGTATGCTTTGGCTAGAATGGTCCGAGAGGACGCATGGTGACCACAGGTCCCCGAGTGGATGTCATTGAGTATGACTCGACCTTCTTCTGGCGTTATGCATTTCTGACCAACTCCAGTCGGGCTTTCTCTATACAGCTGTCCTTTAATAATGGTAAAGGCTTTGGATCGACAGACGATCTGTCGAGACTCTTCCTCATCTTCTGGGATCTCTTTTCTCAGAATGTATGTGATGTATGGAATTGTCCAGTCTGGAGTGATCACTAAAACTTCCATGACCAAGTCGACCACTGCTGGGACCTCAACCTCAGTCGGGTCTGTGGCACTCTTGGGCTGTGGAGTTTCCTCTGTGAAGGGATCTTCTTTAACTGACGGAGTGTGTATATGTTCCAAAAACACACCAATCGGAATGGCTTCTCTTTTGGAACCTATCTTCGCCAAATCATCTGCTGCTTGATTTTTCAATCGGGGATGTGATGGAGCTCAAACCCTCGAACTTCTTTTCAAGCTTCCTCACTTGCATTGCAAGATCCGATCATAGCTGGGCTTCTCACGTCCCACTCCTTCATCACCTGGTTGACCACTAAATATGAGTCGCCATAGACCATCAAAGCGACGGACGCCGAGTGAGATGGCCATGCGCAATCCATATAAGAGGGCCTCGTACTCGCCTCATTGTTGGAGGAATCAAAGTGAATCTGGAGCACATACCTAAGCTTATCTCCTCCGGGGAAACCAGAACAACCCCACAGACGGAACCATTCAGCATTTTAGAGCCGTCAAAGAACATGGTCCAATGCTCTGAGTGAACTTCGATCGGCTGCTATTGCTCAATCCACTCGGCGAGAAATCCGCTATAGCCTGGGACTTAATGGCTTTTGCCTCAAATTTGCTATCAAGGGAAGAAGTTCAATCGCCCATTTCGCCACTCGACCGGTTGCGTCTCACAGTGTAAATCTCGACAAAGGGCGTCGACGATCGTGATAGAATGATCGAGAAATAATGAGCAACCTTCTTCGTGGTCATGTATATGCCATACACAAGCTTCGATAATGAGGATATCTCTGCTTGGATGGAGTCAAGACTTGGACAAATAATACACCGGCGCTGAACTTTGAAGGCCTTTCCTTCCTCTTCCCGCCGACCGTAAGCCTTTATCTTGACGACTTGTCCGATGGCTGCAATATAAAGCAACAGAGGCTCTTTGCTGATTGGAGCAGCAAGCACCGGCTGGGTGGAGAGCAGAGCTTTTAGCTCGGCAAATGCTGCATCAGCTTCTGGAGTCCACTCGAACTTGTCGGCCTTCTTCATCAGTCGGTAAAGAGGCAATGCCTTTTCACCGAGTCGTGAGATGAATTGACTTAATGCGGCCAAGCATCCAGTAAGCTTCGGGCGTCGTGCACTCGCGACAGGCGTTTCATTCGGAGAATAGTGCCGATCTTCTCGATTAGCATCGATCCTCGTTCGAAGCGAAAACCGAGTAATTTTCCACGGGGACTCGAATGTGCACTTTGACGGATTGAGCTTGATATCGCACCTTCCGAGGTTGGCAAATGTTTCGCGAGGTCAGCAAGCAGGTCGGAACCTTTTCGTGACTTAACGACGATATCATCCATATACGCTTCCACATTCCGACTGATTTGGTGAAGACACTTCAATCATTCGCATAAATGTGGCTCCGGCATTCTTGAGGCTGAATGGCATGGTGATATAGCGAAGCACCGAATGGAGTGATGAAAGCTGTTTTATTTCATCGGGCCCATCTGAGCGGATCGATGATACCCGGAATATGCATCTAGAAAAGACAATCTCTCACATCCCGCGGTCGAGTCAACAATTTGATCTATGCGGGGAGAGGAAATGATCCTTCGGCAGGCCCGATTGATGTGCTTAAAATCAATGCACATGCGGGCGAGTTGTCCTTCTTGGGAACCATGGCGACATTAGCGAGCCACTCGAGTGGTATATCTCTCGGATAAATCCTGCCGCCAACAATGAGCCACTTCTTCACCAATAGCTTTTCTCTTACGGGCGGCGGACCGCCAAGATGCTCTTTGACTGGTTTTGCCGACTTGTCGACTCGGAGGCGATGCTCAGCCATCCCAGAACACCGCATGTCACCGGCTTCCATGCGAAAATGTCCCATTCTCACGGAGGAACTGGATGGCGCTTCTTCCTATTTGGTCGAGTGTCATGGAGATGTGGGTCGGGGCTGCATTGCGATCGGTCGGGTGAATATGAACTGCCGTCTCACGGGCGCTGAAATCTGATTCTGTGGCGGCTTCTTTGATCGCAAACTCGGATCTGCGTTTTGCTTGTATTCTTGAATTCGACCGCTGTCACTTGGGAGTCGGCAATCTTGAGCCCTTCCGAAAGCACTCTTCCGCTTTTTCCGATCGCGGTGATGGTGATCACTCCTTGGGGCCTGGCATTTTCAGTTTGAGGTACACGTAACATGGTAGAGCCATGAATCG